>BMAV01014863.1:0-11120 GCA_019973955.1 Trichonephila inaurata madagascariensis
AGGAGCCATTTTTCTACAAGACAATGCTCGGCCTCACACGGCAAGGGTATCACAAGCCTGTCCGAGCACTGTTACTACCCTTATTTGGCCTGCCCGAACCCCAGATTTGTCTCCAACTGAGCATATCTGGAATCATTTGGGACGGCAAGTTGGTCATCCCACGAGTTTGAATGAACTAGATCCAAGGTTACAGCAAATATGGAATGAAATGTCTCAAGACATCATACAGAACTTGTATGCCTCAATACCCGATCGTATTGCATCGTGCATTCGCGCTAGATGAGGTTCAACAGGGTATTAAATCCTCCGTCCTTTTTCCTTTTTCTCTGAAATAAATTATCTTTTTTCTTTGATTTTCTAATCATTTACTTATAGGAAAGTAGTCATTACGTATGTAAAATTTCGTTTCATTTTGACGATTCCTTGGTGCTCTAAATTTTTTGTCCATGAGTGTAGCTTAAGAAAAAAAATTAATTTAATGTTAATATGTATGACAAAGACATCAAAATGTTCATTGAGTCATTAATTACAAATTAATATGAATACCTTTAATGGGAATTTTATGCTTGATGATTTTTGACCGTTTCGTTTATATTGGGTCAAAAAAATGATAATGCAACTCTCATTTCGACATACATATTTAAAAAGACTCGACCTTTTCTTCTTTTTTATATTTGTTAATGCTGAAAATCCGAATTTAAGCAAATAAAATATAGAAAATAGTAATGATTTTTTAAAGCTTTTCTGGCTATTTTGAGATAATAGCTTCTAATTTTAATCAAAAGTGAATTAATTGATTTTTCCGAATGTCTTGAAATTAAATCTTGATTATCACACAGAGAGAAACTAGTTTTCCTCTTCATTCAAAGTTTAGTCATATACAGATGAATTTTTATCACAAATGGATTCGAACCCAATCAAATCTATCTACAGAAAGATAAGTTAAATATATACCCCGAATATCCTTAGTTTATTTCTATAAAAAGGCCGAAAGATTCGCTGCAGGATTTTATTTTTTGCAACCAAGTATAGTTAATAATTTTTTTAAAAAATTGGCGACACGGTAGTTGAGAATCACTGTGGTGTAGATCATTAAAATAAGTCAAATAGGTAATAATTTAGGCCTGCATCACTTTGCCTAAATAATATGGGGTTAAATTGCAAGCATACAAGACTTCTTACACATAAACTAATTTTATGTTTCAAGATCATCTCGGTAATTTTATGAATCATCATAGAGTATTTCGGTTACAACACAATTAATTATTCCATTACGATAATAGAAAATTCTTCTTACATAAAAAGTATTCAGCTCAATATCCATAAGGTCCAAGCTGTAGGTCCACGAGCCCATGCGAATGTTGCAAACATAATAACTCGTTTCTTGCCTCTTTAGTACTGGACAGCGATTTTTGATCGTGAAAGAAGGAACCCACAATACTCTCCCATCGGGAAATATAACAGCACGAGTGTTGGATGTTGGAAACAAAGCATGATCAGGAGTTCTAAATATTAACAGAATAAAAAGGATCAAAACAAGTAATATATATATATACTTTTTTAAAAAAAAATTTATTATTATTATTCCTCTCCTTGAGACATTCATTATTGTTCTCTTTTCTTAGCTTCATTTTAATATATTATCAGGTTTTTCTTCTACGTGTTGTATTAGGCTTAACTTTTCAACTTGGCTTTTTCCCTCCTATTATGTCAAAAGTTTCTGCTGTACGGGGAAGGTTGGATCCATAAGGCATTGCTAACCCTAATTCGCTAGCCTAATTCAGCGACAGCTTTAAAAATCATAATAGATCTCCATTTTAGTCCAAAGACTTTTTTGTATCTACATTTGTTGTGTCTGGTGAATTCCAATTTCTTCCTGCCTTAGCACTGTAGGTTTTAGTACTTCTTCACTTTTGTTTTATATTACTATATATATATATATAAATTAAGTCAATTCCTACTTAGGTCAATAAGGAAAAATTTTATTTCAGTTACTTTTCATTAAATCATTACAATTAATATAAATATGTACATGTTACTGTTAAAATGTATAATTCAGTTATTTCGTAGGATATGCATTTCATAAAATAACTAGACAAAATAGTTAAAGTATATATTAGATTAACAATTTCATACTTCACCTAGTTATTCTATGAAATAACAAAGAAAATAGACCGTTAAAGTGAAAAATAAACAATTTCAAAGATATTTTATGCATTAATGGATCATATATAGCTAAAATCTCTCGAAAAATGCATTTTGTCTCTTTTGCGGATGAATAATTGATAATTAATAAGAGAAAGTAGATGATATAATTTAATATCGCTCATATTGCTAACATTAGTTAAAAAGATAGGGTAGAAGAGAATAAGTGTCAAAAATAGATTATATTTAAATGTTATCAACAAAAATACATGCTGGGAAGGAAAACTGTTGCTTCATAAAAACATTGTGTAAATTTTTTAGTACAAAAATGTAAGAGAATATTAATTTATATAAGTTTCATGAGATACCTTTATTTTACTTTTCATTGTTTATTAGGGCAAGGATTGCTATGATGACACTTTGGATTGCACTGTTTATTATTTTTGAAACGTAAGCATACTTTTTACTATTATACATTTTCTTTTACACGAGCACTTTTTAAATCTTTGTCCAGTATCACAACTTTGAGCTGTTGCAACAGATCAAAGCGTTGTCAATATTTGGAACTTCTTCAATAGAAATTAATTCTCGCTGATATATACTGAACTGATATCCAGAGTACAATTGTTTTATTCGACCATCTCTAGTTTCTAATCGGAAAAATCCTCCCTAAAGCAGTTAGAACTGGTTTAGAGAACTTTGGAGTATCGTATTTCATATTTTAACTATCAAATAATCGTTATTCTATAGAATACCTAGTTAAGAGGTGTTGGAAAGCTATATAAAATCATATTTTTTTGACAATTTGATATTTTTACATTTTTGAATTGTATAGATTTTTACCTTTCTAAAAATACCTTACTTTAACCTCTAGGGTATATAGAAGCTCTTAGAACCAATTTTAAAATAATCTTTGAAACTGAGCCACGGCCATTTAAATGACAAAAAATGTAAACCATGTACTTCGTTTTTGCTTAAAAGTTGAACGTCTGATATAAACCAAATCATGTATCTTTTATTATAAATTGAAACTTTTATTTTTTTTATTTTCTAGCCGATTAGAAATCTCACTGTATACATTAAAATCAATTTACCTCAAAATGTAAATATGAGATTTACTTTTTCTGAGAAACTACTGTTCACAGGTATGTAAATTTTTTATGATATATTTATAACGATGGTTAATATATACTAAAATGAGCGTTTTGTAAAAAACTCAAAAATTTACTTTTTACAAAAATTTTTACGTGAAAAATGGCTTAAATTTTACTATGTTTGATGAAATATTTTATAAACTATGAAAAAATTCAAAATGAGCTAAAAGCTCATTTCAGTATAATGAAGCATGTGTACTTTAATTGTATGAAAAATTTCTGCTTGGGAGTGCGAGCACATTGAAATGTCGAAAACAAATGATTATTTAAAAAAATTATTAATTTATCCAAAGTAAATAAGCAAAATGCATTCTGACATAAAAATTAAAAATAACATTTATACGGATATAATAAGCTTTTGAATGTATCAGTACTGCACAATGTATTTTATAATTAATTTAGCAGTACTATATGCTTAAAACAAGTTTAATTATTATTAGTGATCCCATAGAATTGTCATATATAAAATTATATACAAAAATTAGAAATCATTTTGATAATTTGTACTCTTAACTGTCGATTAAAAGTTACGCGATTCGCTCCCTAATTCCTCAGTTCTCCACCTAGGAGCGTGTATGTGATGTATTGGGAGGGGGGAAGAAAAGGAATAAAAGTAGAGAAATCCCCTCTGATATAAGTAAATCCTTTGAAAACACTGTCAAGGTCCTTTTATTGCATTCCAAAGCCTTCATAAAAACTTTATAAGTAGCAATGCACAGAAAAGATCATACTTTGGAAAGACGTATATATAAGTCCGGGACATTTAATGCACCTGTTGAGTGAGACGTATATATACGCCAGTAACACTTAAGAGACTAAAATAATATTGTAGCTTTAGCATCAAAGTATAGTATTATTGAATTCATTGCATTGTTATGTGCAGGGATTGAATATTGGGTTGCAAATATTGAAAGTTTGAGAAGCAATGTGATATGGGATTGCAAGAACTACAATCAAACTTCTTGTGAGTTATTGAATATTTCTGAAATATGTGACAAACTTGTGGGCCAACATAATGACTTTCCAGTTTGAGAAGGCGTGTTAAAACTTCTCAAACTTCTAAAGGAGATTAAGTTGCGTATGATTTATTGACTTGTAATAATTTTTCATCTAATGAAGCGGCATTCAGTAAAAGTTAATCAGTTACAAATGAAAAAATTATGTTTTTCTTTAGGAACTTTATTCACCAACTCACTTCTTAGGAATTCCACCAAACACAATTATATTGACTTCCTTTACCCATAAGTAAGAAAATTATTAGTCAGTTTCGTAAATTAATAGTCCACTGTAACTGAACTTAAGCAGATCCTGAATTTGGACAACATTTCCATTTATTTCTCTGTAGCGTTTCAGCTGCAGTTGACAGTCGAATATATAAATGTTTTTCGTTACCAAACTAAAACCTAACAAAAATAATATTGATAAAAATTAAAAAGAATGTACAGTAAATGTTCGAATATAAGGGGTGATTTGAATGTTTAAAGGAACCATGATTGTAATATCCTTCCATTTTACAAAAAAAATCTTCTATACTCTTGATGAAACTGCAGAGCACAAAAAATTGGAATGTAGTGTGTCGCCCATCCGGTATAGTGGTTAGTGACTCTGACAGCTGTGCAGTAGGGCCTCGTTCAAAACCCGGAGAAGACACAGATGTTTGTAAATGTATAGTGCATTTGCTGCTTGGGGGTACTCTAAATAGCCGTCGAGCCGCAAGTCCTCTGGCAAGATTGGTGGAAGGAAGGTGAGGCGGGTGTCCCCTGACCCCCGTAGGGTATTATCCCTTAAAATTGGGGTGGAACCGAGCTAAATAGTGCTGTCACTTGCATGGTGCTCAAGGCTAACGACAGGCGTACATCTAGTCTCTTGCCATGATGAATTTCGTGGGCCTGGATTTGGATCAGGTGGCATAAGAAACAACAACAGAATTTAGTGTAACATTTTCACTAGAAGTTTTACTTCTGGTAAGAGTAAGAAGACAGAAATCATTCTTTTTTGCTTTATCTTTTCAAATTTGGGCTTTAATAAAGCATCATAAGTGTAATGAAGGCTCAAATAACAATGATGTAATCTTTCACCCTTCTTCTAAAGTATCACTAAAATTTCTTTAACCCTTCCAAGGCGTAGCTATTGCCATATTGGCTATATCTACGATACGGGATCCCAAACTATTGGGACCCTGATATATATAAACAAAAAATCATAAATTAACCCATTAATAAAGTTTCCGTTTCTAAAAAAGAACCCTCAAGAAATTTTAATACAGAGTCCACTCGGGACTAGCTACTCGAGAGTACACTATTGTCCTAAATTGACATAACTTCCACATTTAGTCAGACTTTTGGAAAAATACTGAAACAAAGGTAAAATTAATGCTTCCAAAAAGTTTTGATTATATAAAGGCTGTCCAAAAGAGAAGTGGACAAGTTTAATACTAGGATGGTCCCAGTACCCTGCTTGACCGAGAGATGGAGGTAGTTGTTTGAAAAATATCACTGTATTAAAAAGTAAGCAATCTATAAAGCATATGTTTCAAGTTTGAAGATGCCACGTTTGCTTAGCAGCCGTCAGTAGTGAACGTTTTCAGGGAATTTGTGAAAACGGAGAAAATTGGTCATCATTATGTGATACAATACTTTTATTTGAAAGGTCGATATAAAAGCTTAACTAGATTCTACTCTGAGGGAGTCTGCTTTATCGTTTACAACAGTAAAATATTGGTTAGCAGAGTTTAAACTTGGCCGTACAAGCTGCCAAGACGAACATCGCATTGGTCGACCAAATGAAATGATGACTCCAGAAATGTTGAAGAAAATCCACCAAGTGGTACTGGATGATCATCGACTGAGATTGTGCGAGCTATCAGACATAGTAGGCATTTCAAAAAGTGTGGTACATCGCATATTATCTGAAAATTTGGACTTTAGAAAGATGTATGCAAGACGGGTGCCGTGCAAAAACAGTGTGGTCACACTCGATCAAAAACAGTGTGGTAAAGATGTTTCAATTGAGTGTTTAGCGAAGTTTAACATGAACAAAGCAAAATTTTTGCACCATTTCATAACCATGGATAAAACATGGGTTCATCACTTCACACTCGAGACAAAAGAACAATCAAAACAATGAACTGAAAAGGAAGAACCGGCTCCGAAGAAGGCGAAGACCATTCCATCTGTAGGGTCATGGTGCGGTTTTTGGAATGAGCGTGGGATAATATTCATTGATTATCTTGAAAAAGGAAAAATTATCGACGACGAGTATTACGCGAACTTATTACAACGTTTGAGTGAAACATTCAAGCAAAAACGACCGCATTTGGCTTAGAAGAAAGTATTATTTCATCAAGACATTGCACCTGCTCACAAATCCGTTATTGCAATTACCAAAATTAATGAATTAAACTTTGAATTGCTACTTCATGTACCCTATACACCAGATTTGGCCTCCTCGGGCTATTTTCTATTCTCAAACTTGAAAAAATGGCTCAGTGGTCAAAGATTTTCCAACGATAAAGAACTAATGTCGGCAGTTAAGGGCTATTTTGAGGAACAAGACAATTCTTAGTATAAAAAAGGTATCGAACTTATTGAACATCGGTGAGAAAAGTGTATCGAGCGGAAAAGAGATTATGTTGAAAAATAAATATATATATTTTTCCAAAACTTTTGTGGTTTCTGTTTTGGGTCGATTAATTCTGTGACCACCCTTGTAAGAAGAACACTTTATTGGAAATTAAAATGAATCGCTATGGGCGTTGAAACACAGGTCCCATTGTTTCGACAGTAGGTATATGCCTTCGCTGTTGAGAGATCGATGTTGGTTATCGAAGAAGTCCTTCATGGCTTCCTTCACATCATAATCCAATAAAGTTTATCTGTGTTTCGTGGGAGACGTTCGGGCCGGTATTGCCATGGATATCTGATATCGTTTGCCACCCTTCACGAAAAACTTTGCGCCAATTGTTCGAAATAAGCATTTTCGCCACAGACTGAACCCATTTGTTGATAGATGCCCACATCCAACTCACCTTCCACAATCAGAAACCATACAACCACGCATTATTCCGATACGGAAGCATCCATGAATAGCACGACATTACTTTTGATGTATTTCCTTTACAACGAACAGGTATCATTGTTGGACGTCGTATGCAGTACACACCTCCTACCTCCCTATGCATCCATGTTCGATGGCGCTTCTATAGTTGCAATCATCCTGACACAATTGCAAGTGTCCGCTTTTCATTTGGGCAACCCTTATACAAGCATTGGTATTTAGTTAAAAAAAAATTGATTTGCAGACGCACATGAAGTTTTGCAATTATGGTTCATATGCAAATCTCCCCGACTTTTACTTGTCAAATTCAGTGAAATTCAAAAACAGCCATCAAAATGAATATCTATCAATATTTGAATAATGGACTGGGACGACGGATCCTGAAGGGATTTGAGACAGGGCAGTCACAAAGTGCATATTGCTAGAGACTTTAACATTTAGTGTTGTATGCAGCCTTTTGGTCAATTTAACCATAACTGGATCCAGAGAGAAATTTCGTTCATTAGTCAAATCAATAATCAATTAGTCAACAGTCAATAGTTTATTAGTTCTATCCCCATATACTGTAAATATAGTCCACCTATAATAACTTTCCATTTAAGTCAAAAATCTACTTACGATGTGTAAATAGACAAATCAGGCTTCCACACTTCAGTGTGAGGGATGCTTAGAATAGTGATATTGTTGAATTCTTTAGGTTCCCATGTCAGGAAGTCGTCCTTCCATTCCTGAAATATACAAAAGGAAATTTATGATCTGTGTACGTATATTTTATATAAGTTTCGATTAAGAAGGAGTAATATATATATATATATATATATATATATATATATATATATATATATACAGAGTGCCCACGAATTCCGTGTACAATTTGGAGGGGAAGTAGAGAGCATCGTAAGGAACTAGAATGACGTAAAACATGGGCGGAAAGTGATAGGTGGCGCTGTTTGTGGGCTCGCTAGGTCGAAACATGTGGTCTCTCATTTCAGACATGGACAGCGTGCGATGAACATCAATCGTTATGCGAACGCCGAGTTGAAGGATATCCACTTCATCTACGACCTACCCAACGGAAATGGACGTGTTGCTGTTCGGTTGTATGGGGAAAGATATCCGACGAGGCGGCTACCGAATCATTAAACATTCGCTCGACTGCATCAGAAGCTTGCGGTACATGGATCGTTCCGATGGATTGACAACACACACGTTAATTCTGAAATGGACCTGGTGGCATGAATATCCATCATTGTTGCCACAAGATCTGTGAAACGTCCAGTATTTTAGAACATATCCGCCAATCCCTATTTATAAATTAATTGATTAATAATAGCTAAACTCTCTCAAAAAATACATTTTATCCTTTTTGGTGGATGATTAATTGATAAATAATACGGAAAAGCAGATGATATAACTTACTATTGCTCATATTACTAACAGCAAGAACAATTATAAAAGAATACATCAGAAATAATTATATTTAAATATCAAAAAATACATGCTGGGAAGAAAAACTGTTGTTTCATAAAAGCATTACGAGTGTGTGTGTAAACTTTTTCAAACAAAACTATAAGAGAATATTAAATTAAATTTTGTAAAATACCTTTATTATATTTATTATATCAAAGATTGCTGGGATGAGACTTTGAATTGGGGTACAAAATTGACTATAAAGTCAACTAGAACAATTTCAAATTACTTTCGAGTGCCGTATTTCATAGTTGTTTTACGATCAAGTAATCGTTATTCTAGATAATACCTACTTAAATCGCAGAATTCAATAATTTTATACACTTTAACTTGTACTGATCTTCCAGAGACGTTCATTAGTGTGGGAAAGTCGGAAGGAAGATTAGCTATATTCAAAACCACTTCTATTTATTATCAAATTCACAGCAACAACACAAATTCAACTACCCAAGTTAAGAAATGCACCAGTTACTAAATATAGAAAGCAATATATATAGCGAGGGAGGTAGACAAGATACGAGAAGTCTTAATAAATCGGATCACTTACGTCCAAGAAATACACCTACTAATTCTAAACGACCTAATCCAATTCGATATTTAATTTAATAAATTGTCAAGCTTAATATTACACAAATAAGCTACGAAGTACTCCCACATCACTTCCCGTTCAATCAATCACTGCTCTGCGTTGGCAGTCTAACCTCTCTCTCCTTGTAACTTGAAATTTTAATCTCTATATACAAGTCTTAATTTACATACACAGATCTTCTTTTTCTGGAGAAAGTTTATAATAGAATAATTTTTTAAAGACCCAATGTTCCCCAAAAGAATTATTAGTTGAAAGAACACGGATAAACCCGTCAAAAACTGATTGTTATTTCATGAAATACCTAGTTATTCTATGAAATAACGGACTTCTCAATTTAACAGAAATATATATATACAAATAATTATTTTCTAATTATTAAATCAAACTATTGTAATATAACCACAAATTAAATTTAACGTCATAATGTCGATTTCTTATTTATTCAACTGAAGTTTAGTTCCAAAATAAATTGCATCTTTGAGAAAAAAATTCAGGTAAGTAAATAATTAAATAGTCATCTTAAATACTTTAGCATTAAAAACTGTAATCATACCATCGTCATCCAGGAGTCCATAACTAATATATTATTATCTTCGTCCTAAATAAATACGAAACCAAGCGTTATTTTTTTATACAGTTAAAGTAAAAAATACAAACAATTTAAGTGTTACATTCATTTCTTAAATAACTATTATGTCGAAGAAGAAGAATTTTGATACATAATTAAATTCGAAATGCAATAAAAATGAAATATTATATATATGCGTGTGTTTGTGAGAAGATCGTGTTGCTGACAAATGAGAAACGGCTACCAGAATATTTCGGTTTTTGATATTGGTCGGTTTGGGGTCTATCCAGAATCTAGTTTATCGCTCCGCGATATTGCTTCTCGCATTGATTCGAATGCAATGATTTTCATGCAAATATGGAATTGATGAGTTCAAGAACTGAACCCATAGAGCCCCTGAAGATTCATACTGAATGACATATAGGATCTCAATGGCCTCTAACGCCCGCAAGGAGAGACATGTTGCCAATTCTCTCAAGGCAGTCATTAAGTGGGCTTGTCTGTAGCTATCCGCTATGATAATAAAACTACGTCTGGAGAAACACAAACTATGTGTACGGCCACCATTTTGAGGCTTCCCTTGACACTACAGTATAAAAACGCGTGTTAACTTGTGACGGGCTCACGCGTCTTTTCTTTAACATGTCCTTTGGGTACTTTTGGGAGCCAAGATTAATGGCAACTCTTTTCCAACCAAAACCCAAGAAATGAAACGTGAAGCTAAAATGCAAATTAGATAGCTTTTAAATAACAGAAGTTTCAGTAAGAGAAATGGCAATTTGGGAATGTTATGTGAGAGATTGATACAAATTATGAAAGGACGGCCAACGGAGTTTATTCCGAAGATAAAGCCATTAGGTCAAGGTGCATACCATTGCACTCGAGTAAAGACGCCACTCCCTAGAATCGGAGCTACGATTGGATTAATGTAGGATTGACTATTTAATATTAGGACTTGTGTTATTATTGGAATTGTGATTAGGCGGGTTAGATATTGATAGTGGTCAGCGTAAGGTTAATTCGGTATTACTTGTATTGTGTGTTTGTTCATAGTAGATTCTTCCATATATAATCATTATCTAATCTGTTACAGGTTTAAGTTCTAGTTCTTGATAAATCGTATTAAGAGCATGGCTTC
>BMAV01014863.1:26984-37986 GCA_019973955.1 Trichonephila inaurata madagascariensis
AGCAAAGATTTCTCCAGAGGACCTGAACTAGGATTTTTGAAAAATTATTTTCAGAGTTACTATCGATTGAAATAATCATCGGTATCTTGAAATTTCTCCACTTTGTTGTATTAAAATATGGATAAATCCACACTTTCAAGATATATATTTCAAAAATCCTAGTTCAGGCTCTGTACAGAGATCTGATCTATATATAGGCAAAACATTATCATTATAGAAGCATTTTCCGTAAAAGGATTATGTTTTGAAAATAGGTAATTCTGTGTTCATTTTTAACCAAAATATTGCATTTAGACAATTTTTTCTTGTAATAATATTCTTAAAACAATTTTATGCATGTATTCTAATCTAAGGGGCACTAAATTTTATAAAAGTTATCCGTTTATACTTTTTTTTAAATATTAAGGTTCCGAACGTTGTCGGATACCTTAATTATAAACTACTCAAACTATCAAGATAATATTAAATTTTGTATCTATTACTTTCAAGTAATAGATATTTTAGTTAAGTTATTTTTAAGTAATAGGTATTTTGAGTAAGTTATATATATAATAATTAAAGTATTATGTTACTTTTTTTAATTTTTAAATTGGACAGATAATAATAAAAGTGCAACGTGTATTTTTATTATGTCAGAATGCATTTTGTTTTGCCTCCTTTAAATAAATTTATATATATATTTTTTTAAATAATCTTTTATTTTCGACTTTTTGATATGCGTGTGCCTCCCAAGTAGAGTTGTTTCGCCCCCTAGGGGGACGCACCCCACAGTTTGAGAAACACTGATTTATGTAAATTCAAAAGATGTTAATAAAATTTGTAATTCGAGATAAAAGCTAGGTATTCTAAGCTTCATATTAATAGTTAGTGTGAATTGATTCCAAAATAGTATGATTCCTGACATACAGAAAGCCAATTTTACATGTAAATTACTCATTTATTCAAATAGATTTTTTTTTTATCAATTTTTAGGAATTATGAAAAGGGTTCTATTATGTTTAAAAAGATATGCATATTTGAAAATATGTATAAAAAAATTGACATTTTTTATCCATAATCTAGAAACAAAATGAGCTTGAAAAGGGTTAAAAGGGATATATACCAAAACTTTTATCATGCATCCTATCGCTTTATATTTTAATAGACTTCAAGAGTTTTAACATGCCAATCCACAGCCCCATTAGAAAAAAATATTTTTTAACACATAAATTTATTTTTTTACTGTATGATTCAAATCTGAGATTTTCTAGGCAACATATAATCTAAAAAATTACAAACATCTAAAAGACAAAATAGAGAATTTCTCATTAAAGTAGATTATACATTAAGCTATTGTAATCTTACCTTCGGATGCGAAGAAAGATGAGACGATGCATCCCAGAAAGGCAAACAAAAACATCAGCATGTTTTCCTTTTTAGTAAACTTTGTTAAAACTGAATTGCCGTGAAAAGAGTCCTTTCTGTTTATAGAGAATGGTGATCTTTATAGAGTAAATGGTATGTTATGGAAATCATTGACAAGTCGACAATGAACAGTTGCTCACTAATTGCACTATAATCAGTTGTCATGCGGTGTCGTTTCAAAGTCCGTACGAAACTTCCTCAGCAGTAATCAATTTCAGAATTTTTTTTTTCTATTCCAGACAGTCTGACGTTACATTAAAAAGAAAATTTTATTTTTGTACAAATGGCAGCAGAGTTCATTCGTATTGAGTGTGCATAAAGCTGGCGTAGATAAACACGAGTTGAAACTAACGTTAATTCGAATTGTTAGAAAGGGGAACATTGACGCAGTTTTTGACACATGATATCTAATAATACCTTGTTGCAATAATATCTTGTTCGGTTCGTATTGAAGTACTACAGTGCAATCCGAGATTTTTTAACAATGGATTAATGTATCCATACGTTTGAATGAAATAATATCAAATATCAGAGATGTATTTAGATCCTAAATAGTATTTATTTTATCATTTAGATTTAATTGAATAATTTAACATTTATAAATTCTGCAGTGAGCCTTATTCTGGCTGTTTGCAGTTGATGTGTACTCAAAAATGGAACTTCGAATGTGTTAAAAAATTTTACAATTAAAGAATTCTGCAGGTATTAAAAATTTAAAAGATTAAGAGTCTTTCTTTTATACTTTTTACTTCTCGAATTTTAAGTCTTCCTTATAAAGGATGTATGTAAATTTGGTTGAGTTATTAATAAATCTATTGTAATAAGTGTTTGAATCAGTCTTCTGCTTTTAAAATCACAGAAAAGGAATTTAATTCAATAACTTTTTAAAATTATTATAGTTTGCAAGCTGATCACCTTTGTAGTTTTTATATTTGTTGTGTAAGTGTTATAGTTATATCTCTTCCAAACTGTGTAGGAATAATATTAAAATATATTTTTTAGGTACGTACGTTGAATGCACTTCATTAAATTCGGAAATCTGAAAAACGTTGAAAAGAACACGGGAATGAAAATATTAATCACTATAGTAAATTAATGAAATCAATGGTCTCCAAACGGTTTTAATTATGTACCTCTTAAATGAAAATAATTATAAGAAGTACCCCATTTAAGATATATAAACATACTCTGCTTAAAAAAATTAGGAGAACACCTGATTTTAACTAAATCACGCAAATAGTTCTTCTGATAAATAACGTAAAACAAAACGTCCATAGTCTGAAGTGTAACAGAAAACAGAAAAGGAAAATTTTATATGTGGAATTTTGAATTTTATGAGTAGCATGTGGTTGCTGGATGTCCTGGACATACCGCTGGGATGTCATGGTGCCATGGATCAATACTAGGAGTAACCGTGTTTTGTAGGCAATGGCACCCCATACCATAACACGAGCTGTGGGAGCGGTGTGTCGCTGTAAAGCAAAGGAACGATTGAGGCGTTCACCACGGGGTCTCCACACACGAACACGATTGTCATTACTGCTGAGATTGAATCTGGATTCGTTGCTAAAGACGACCTGGTTCCATTCCGCTGCCATCCAGTTTCCTCGTGCGCAGCACCACTCCAAATGGAGGTGTCGATGGTTGGGTGTCAAAGGCAGCACACGTAATGGGCGCCCCTATCCTAAATTTCCTTCATCCAGGCGCCTTCGTATGGTTCGAGAAGACACAGGATCCCCTAGAGAAGGTGCTACCTGTGCCTGGATGGCGACCGATGAAGCAGTTGGCTGTACGCGTGCATTTATTACGATGTGGCGATCTTCTCGACGACTGGTCTTTCGAGGGCGTCCTGATCCTGGTCTTCGCGTAAATGACATCTCTCGAATCCTCTGGTCCCAACACCTCCTCACAACAAAATCATAGCGGCATAATTGACGCGGCTTTAGCTGACCACCCAGCTTCCATCATGCTGATGATTCTCCCCCTCTCAAACTGCGACAGCTGCTCATATTGTCTTTGAAAACGGCGTAATGGCATGTCTACCTCAGCTCTTTCTTTGTTAACGATTCAGCACACTCAACCCAGCTTTGGATACCTGTTTTATACTCCATGGAGAACGATGTTAAATGCCCTCTTCCACAGTGTTTCTCAAAATGTGGGGCGTGATAACCCTACAAGGGGTGCGCGAGAATACCGAAAATAAAAAGTTTAAAAAATTAATTTACTGGAACGAAGTAAACAAAATACTTTCTCACATATAAATAAACGCATTTATACTTATATAATTTATATATATCATCTGCGATATTACTTCATCAAAAGTAAAAGTTTCCACTTTGATACGTTCACTAACTATCTGATCCTATAACTAAATAAAAAAACCAATTTTGTTTGATTTGCTATAATCGCACGATGAAAGATTTTTTTATGCATTTTTTTAAAACCTAAAATACTACTTTTTCAGAAAAAAACAAAAGTCAGACCCAGAGAAAATATTAGGAAGATAAAAAATTTATCACTTTTATTATTATTGAAATGCTGTTTATTAGCTGTAGAAAGAAAAGGAAGACATTAACTTTTCACCTAGGAAGCAGATTTGCGTCAGTCCATCGTTTTCATCGTTTGACCTTAGAATTGATTGGTATGATTAGTTCTGCCTTAAAGGATTATTTGGCTAAAACTTATTTTTATGGGTATTCTGAAAGATATAAAGCATGATGAAATACGCGTTTTACACAATTCTTATTTTAGAACTAACATCCATATTTTCATATTGAATACAATTTTAACCTGGCAGAAATCGCACGGGACTCAAAGCCAAAGGGCATGAAAACTACAACAATTTGAATAAAATATGATGGATTTGCTTGCAAATATCATTCCTGTAATGTTAGCGAAAAGTGTCTGTGATTTGTGTCCGTTTTTAAGGTTACGTACCTTTGAAACATTTTAGTTAAGTTTTATTGAATTTTTTCTCAAATTATCAGAGAAAAAATTAAAAGTCCTTGAAAGTAGGTAAGTATATTTTCTCTTAGGTAAATTATTCACTGGAACTGTGATTTTTATCGTGTACAATAAAAGTAATTGTAAAAAAAAAACCATTTGAGTGACTCATCAAAACATTTTGAAATCTTCTCGCTTTAACCCTCTAAGCGGTCTGCACTTAAAGTCTTGCCATTCTGGAGATGCTTCAAAAATGCACCGCACATATTTTTTTGCTTTCAGGTGGGATTCTGAAAAGCGGTTGAGTCGTATTTTTAAGAATGCGGCCTGGCCGCTTTTGGGAATCTTGCTTGAAGTCAGAAAAAGCATCTCTGGAATGGCGGAATTTTACGTGCAGATCGCTTGGAGGGTTAAATATTAATGCCAAATGTGATGGATATGATAGAGAGCAACATAGACTAGACTCTTTCTCTAATGACATTAATACATTTAGGAATAGATGATGGAGGAAATAAATTTTTAATTAAACATCATTTTGTAATCTGTTCCAATTTAAAATTTAGAGAAAAGAAAAATAACAATAATTATTCTATTACTTAAAAATAATTTGCTTAAAATAAATATTACTTAAAAGTAACAAATAGAAAATTTAATACTTATCTTGTTAATTTGTACGGTTTATCATTAAGATCGTATTGTAGCTTTAGCGCCAAAGAGCATTATTATTGTATAAGGGGGGGGCGATAAAAATTATGATTGAAAATTGGATCACCAACAGTGAAAGTTTGAGAAGCACTGCTCTACCAGCTATATGTAATGCGCAATCACGCTGCATTTCTAATAATTTGCATATTTCCCCGACATGTAACTTCATGCCAAGTTTCGTTACAATCCCGCAATTATTTCTTGGTGTTCTAATTTTTTTTGTCTATGAGTGTCTATATTCTTTTAAGAAAGATCCCACTATAGACGAGGTGCTTTGATGGTGTAATCAGCATAGGTGAACACAATGACCTGAATATCATTCGGAATGGTAATTTGACGGCTCAAAGGTATGTAGACGAGGTTTGAGACCCCATATCAGCCATAAGTTATTTGTTTCTTTTAATGTAAGATAATGCCAGATCTCAAACCACCCGTCTTATGGAGTACTCTCTTTAAGATGAAACAATTCAGCGTATAGAGTTGACAGCCTCCTCTCAAGATCTTAATCTGATCCAGCATGTTTGAACACACTCGGACGACGCGTTACTGCAAGAACCAGGTCTCCTGTTACCGTCTAAGACTTGAAGATTACACTTCGTCAAGAGTGGAGTAGTATTCCTCAAAGTATCATTAGTAGCCTCATTGCATCCATGCTAAATAGGTGTGCGGCAGTCTTAGCAGTTCGGAGGGACCAACACATGGTATTAACCATCCTGCATCATTTCAAAACAATTAGTTTTTTGTCATCTACATGTAACCAAATTATTGCCCTGAAGCATCATTTCATGTTTTTATAGCATTCCATAGAATTGAAGTTCCCATATAATTGTTTTTGGGAGTTTTTTCTGCGTTGCTTTTTGTTACATCTGTATTCTTCATTTAATGCCAATGCATGACAGTCACGCAAAAGTTTTTTTACTTTTTTGATTACTCCCCTAATTTTTTTGAGAAGTGTGCATATAATCCTAAGCTGCCTTCTTTAGTGTACCCACAAGAATCACTCTACGTACCCGATTAGGTTGGATTGGCTTAGAATTGTTTTCAGAGATAAGGCGGATTGAATTGAGCTCCAAATAACCTGCAAAGATATATCTGACATCCTGGTCAATGATGGGATCCTTATCTAATTGTCACTCGTAATACAGCTGAACAGCCAGAAGCTATGGTATGGGGTCCTCTTTCGGTTTCCATCCACGACAACTTAACAGCACGATAGTACGTTGAAGAGGTATTATCTTCCACGGTGTTGCCCTCCTTTTAATGAACCCCTAGCTTATATTTATTATGATAACGCCCTGTTGCAAGGGGCAATCGATTCTACCGCTTTTTTATGATTCAAACATTTTCTTGACTAGTGTAATTGTCAAATATCTTCAGAATAAAGCTCGTTAGAGCTTTAAAGAGCCCTGACTGTTCCAAGGTCGAGCAAGAAATCACCCAGAAAAGCAAATATCCACTAACTCTCCAAGTCAATGTCCAGAGACATCTCTGGAAGAGTTCAATGTGAGACGTCTCTAGATAACCGCTAACATCAGGTCCAGACGCGAGCAAACGCCTTATTATTACTTTTTCTCTTTTAACCATATTTCCTGAATAAAACGTTCAATTACTATAATATTCTTTGTATTCATGTACATTGGGTGTCTTCGACCTTTCACGCTCGAGGGCTAAATCGATAAATTTACAATGATACGCGGGCCACACGACTGTCAAAATATATTGTAGTTGTATATATGACTACTACTGATTCTAAGGTAAAAGATGGTGTTTACAGATTTTTGTGTACGTGTGTATATATATATGTGTTACCGTTAAAGTGTATAATTCAATTACTTTATAGAATAACTAGGTATTTCATAAAAAAACTAGACAAGTCAGTTAAAGTATAAAATAAATGAACAAATTCATACTTTATCTAGTTATTCTATGAAATAACTACGGATAGACCATTAAAGTGAAAAATAAACAATTTTAAAGATGTTTTATAAATTAGTTGATCGTAAATAGCTAAAATCTTACGAAAAATACATTTTATCCCTTTTGCGGATGAATAATTGATAAATAATAAGGGAAAGCAGAAATTATATAATTTACTATATTGCACATATTACCATTAATTAAACAGAAAAGAGGGAAAAGAATATGTTGCAAAAATAGATTATATTTAAATATTACCAACAAAAAAACACACTGGGAAGAAAAACTGTTGCTTCATAAAAACATTGTGTAAATTTTTTAACACAAAAATGTAAGAAAATATTAGCTAAAATTTCATGAGATACCTTTATTTTACTTTTCATTATTTATGAGAGCAAGGATTGCTATGATGACATTTCGGATTGAACTGCTTATTATTTTTGAAACAAGCACACTGTTTAGTATTACATATTTTTTTTACCGCAACTTAGAGCTGTTGCAAGAGATCGAAGCGTTGTGTCAATATTTGGAACTTCTTCAATGGAAATTAGTTCTTGCTGACATATAACGAACTGATATCTAGAGTGGAATAGTTTTATATATTCCGCCTAATCGGAAAAATTCTTCCCAAAGCAGCTAGAACCTGTTTAAAGAACTTTCATACTTTAATGATCAAGTAATCATTGTTCTATAGAACACCTAGTTAAAAATTTTATATACTTTAAGTGACTGATCTAATTATTTCATGAAATACCTAGTTATCCTATAAAATAATGGATTTCATGCTTTAACGTTAACATATTTATATATATAATATATCTATTAAAAAAAAGTTAGATGTAAAAATCAACTTAAAATACTTTGCAGACCTGTTAAAGATAAGAGTCAACTCTTTTTCCCGAAAATTTCTCTAACATTTTGTACATAATCAGATTTTTTAAAAAATTAAAATACAATAACGTTTTTGAAAAATTCGTCATTTTCAGAAAATTTTATCTCAAATCGTTACCAAACACATTAGTGAAACGTCTTAAATATCCAGAATAACAGGAAAAAATGGTGATTTTTACAATAATAAGTAAATAAGGCAATTTTTTTTTTTTTTGAAATTGCCTCAAATTTAAATGAGAAGCCACTAAAATGCCTTCAGCGGGCCACGGGTTGAAAACACCAAACATACATCATATGTACCGACCTTCACTCCCTTCGGATAACTCCTTCTTGGCGAGATTTCTTTAAATGTTACAGAGCAGCAGTCGCCAGCCATTAGTACGTCGATATTAATGGTTAGTGGGTAAATATATATGGACAGACCAATAATATGATTGAATACTATACGGGGATCTCTACAACTGCATTGTTGCTTATTTGCTACTTGTATTTATGTTGTTCTTTTTGTCAAATGATTTTCTCACCGCTTTCCGGACAACACAATTTATTGACAAACGATTACGAAAGTGGCACACAGCAAAGAACAAGGTCCGACCACTGCACACAGCGTATGATCAGGATATGGTCCCCGTAGATGGAATGCGTGGGAGAAAGCGCGTGGATGAATCACACAGTTATCCTTCCGCCAGAAAAAATAGTTCACTTGCTTCAACCCAACAATTTCCACATCAATGAAAATTATCTTCACGAAAAGTAAGAACAAACTGGCAACACAAAGCAATCTCGACAAAATGATGAGGTATGCGTCCAATTTACCATTGTTGTCAACTATTGCTTACAAATTGTGCTAGATACACTTGAAAAAGTAGGCAAATATTCGCTAAATTCAGAGAAAATTTCGATGAAAGAAGTAGTTAAAAGAAATTTTTAAAGTTAAATGCATATTTCATAACGCTGTTGCTCGTTATTTTGTAAACGTTATCGTAATAAAAATAAAAATAATGCCTTAATTTTTCTGAAAAACAACAAATATTTTTCACGGACCTCCGGTTCGTGACTGCTATTACATTGTATGTGTAATAGAAGAAGGTATCCTGTTTCGAAGAGCAAAAGCTTTGAGGTTGAATACAAATTTTCAGTGAAATATTTCGTCACAGATTTTCAAGTGGATTAATAGAAAGTATTGATAAGTAAATCGAATTTTTTAGAACCGAATAGTAATTTAAATTAAATTAATATTGGGTGAAACTAGCATGCGGCTGCAACCTCCCTTACCCTTTCTATTTAATTGCATTTCTTCACAAATTTTCCCTCTGAAATTTCTGATTGGTTTTACTCTTCAATATAAATTTTAACTAATTTAATAACTGAGCTATTAAAGGTAATTCTGAGCAATCCTCTTTCTTCGAAGGAAAAAATAGCTCTTAATTAATAATTAAATTGTAAACAACAGTGAGTTTTCCTTCGATAAGATAAAGACGATATAATATTAAGAAGTATTTAATAAGAGTCTTTGTTAGTCCTTTATGAAATATGAGCCTTATTTTTGACTTTTATTGAATTTATTACACTAGTTTTACTGTTTTTCTCTAGTTTAGCTTGTACTACACCAAAAGTTGCACGTGATGTTTTAAATTATTAGGTTATAACGTATGAATTGTCCGATATATTTACGGTCTGCTTTAAATAAAAATATCTTTTTATAAAACAAACTTTATTAATTAAAATATTCACTCTATTGGTTTCAACCTATTTTTACCAACGGGAAAATACAGAAAAAAATTACAATATCTTCAATTAAAACATATAAAATGAGATAGAGCAATGTGTATTAACTTCAAAATAATCTATAATCTATGAATACATCAAAAAAGTCTTATTAGAAGAAAAACCTCAAAAACACACTGGTAGAAATCCGACATTTCCTTTCATGTGTTTCTGCTTAACTTCATAAAGGGCCTATAATTTTCAAAAAAAAAGTAAAATAAAACGATTGCATTATATTCAAGAAGTTTTCATAAAAAAGTTTAAAGTTGTTGCGACCCTTAGGTCGCGGCTGCAAGAGATTTCGAGGAGAAGAAGCAGTCATGATCTTAAAAATAGCTACCCTTATTTTATCTTTAACACCTTATGAAACAAACGATTTTATAGCGAAACTCTGGGAGCAATCTTAAATACTAAACCTGAGTTGAAGCTCCTTGTTATTGTCCTTCTCGAAGCCCAAAAACTCCGTCAGCTCCAAGGTTATTCACTTATACAATTCCTGGTGGATTCTACGTCGACTATTAATCTCAAGAGGCTTGACCACCCACTCACTGTTCAACTTTTCTATTTCGCACTTAACGATCAACGATTTACCATTAATCCATATTCTCAACGACAGACACTTAAGTTACCTGACTACGTTCGGAACCGTGATTTTGCAAAAGCGTATAAATGGATAATATTTATGATATTTAGTGTCACTTAGATTAGAAAATGTATATAAAACTGTTTTAAAAATATTATTACAATAAAAGATTATTTAAGAACAATATTTTGAGAGACAAAAAATGAACATAGAATGGCCCATTTTCAAAGTATTCTCCTTTTGCGAAAAATGCTTCTATTATAATATTATTTTGCCTGTATATAGCTCAGACCTCTGTACAGAGGCTCAACTAGAATGTTTGAAATATATAACTTAGAAGTGGATTTAGCCATGTTTTACGACAACACAGGAGAGAAATTTTAAGAAAAAAAACCGCCGATAATTATTTCAATGGGTTGTAACTCTGAAAATAAAGTGAAGTTTTCAAAATTCATAGTTGAGCCTCTGTACAGAGGTTTGAGCTATATGCAGGCAAAATATTATTATAATAGAAGCATTTTTCACAAAAGGAGAACATTTTGAATAAAGGTTATTCTAAGTTAATGTTTTGCCGAAATATTGTATTTAAGTAATTTGTTTTGTCAAAATGTCCTTAAAACAATTTTACACATGTATTCTAATCTAAGTGACACTAAATATCATGAAAATTATCCATTTATGCGCTTTTTTAAATTCAAGTGTCCGAACGTAGTTGGATACCTTAAATAGTGTGGTTACATTTACATAAAATTAAGTAATCTCTACGGAAAGTAGTTTTTAAACTAAAATCAC
>BMAV01014864.1:0-85502 GCA_019973955.1 Trichonephila inaurata madagascariensis
TAATGTTATCAATAATTTTCTTTTAAAAGAACCGGGCTTTTTTTAGTTATCAATAACAATCTAATGAAAAGTTTTTCATTGTTATCAAATATTAGTCTCAAAAAGCATTAAAATATATAAATAACATTATTGAGTTTATCTACATTCTGATATTGTATATAAGCACTATTATATAAATAACGAGTCAAAATGGGATGTAAAATTAGCAAATTACGTAGAATTTTGTTTCAAAATGTAAATGTGTGTGTTTGTTCCTCTATGAATTATATAATTTGAAATGAAATTCTATTTATAGGAACGAAAATATTCTTGAAGCTACGTAAATAATAAGATTATGATATTTTTGTTGACCAACTTTCGTGCCAGAGAGAATAAAAAAGCCCACAATCCAAGAGGAGTCGATCAATGGTTGAATGCTGAAATAAGATGGATCTAAACCAGGGGCACTCAACCTTTTTTTCTGCCGGGCCACATGCATACATATGTTAGCTATTTCAAGCGGGTCGCACACATATGATAGCTATTTCACGCGGGCTGCAACACAAGAATTAATGGAGGGGGAGGGGAGGATGCTTTAAAACCACGATAACATAGAAAATTTAAAATGTGAAAAATAATCAAAATATTAAAACTCCTATCTTGCTTTTTTAAATATTTTTTTTTGTACTTCTTTTAATTTCGTCACTAAATTTTTCTAAATTGGAAGTATTTAAGAAACTCTTTCACAATTTCTGCATCATTTAATGGTTTCATATGATTACCAATAATATAACAAATTTCATAGGGTACTTTTGATACCACTGACAAAACACTTTTTTACTCTTCTAAAGAGTATTCAAGAAAAATTTATTTATCATTTCTTGAAAGAGATCTTCGAGGAAAAGTGTCATTGAATGTTAATCCTGTTTATTGGTATTTTTTAAATACTACACTTTTCGTGACAAATCAAACAGTTACTGAACCCCATTCTTGTTTTTAACTACAAAAAATAGTATAAATTTCCCAATACCCTTGAAACAATCTATTTTCTTTAAATATTTTTCGCTTGCAAGGTGTGAAAGACAGTTAAAAATTAGTAGCACTCATAAAATGGTCGCTACTCCACTGTTGTCTATTATCACTAATCGGGAAAAAAAATATCAATTCGCACTCATACGACATCGACAGCAAAAAATCAAAATTGATATATTTGATTTTTTAACAAAGAATCGCTCACCTAATTTTCATAAATAAATGAATTTCTGAGAGCAATGGGCCATGACCGGGCCCCTTAAGAAAGGTTCGTGGGCCGCAGGTTGAGTATCGCCGATCTAAACTAGTTATTATTATTTATTCAATTTTTGGAAAACAGTAAAGAGAAATTTGGAAGAATGAGGGGGGATGAGAAATTTAGATCCGATAAGTATATATATATAAGTTTCAATAGAGAAATGAAGTAGAAAAATTCTGTATATTAGTTTATATTGAAAATTACAACTTGTATATCAGAAATTTCTATTAATTAAAGTTACGTATATACACTCATGGACAAAAAAATTAGCGCACCAAGAAATAATTGTGGGATCGTAACGATTGCTGCATCGGCCCTTTTTTGGCCTACCCGATCCCCAGATTTGTCTCCAATTGAGCATATCTGGGATCATTTGGAACGGCGAGCTAGGCATCCCACGAGTTTGAATGAACTAGAGGCAAGGTTACAGCAAATATGGAACGAAATGTCTCAAGACATCATACAGAGCTTGCATGCCTCAATGCCTGATCGTATCGCATCGTGCATTCGCGCTAGAGGTGGTTCAACAGGGTATTAAATCCTCCATTCTTTTTCCTTTTTCTCTGAAATAAATGATCCTTTTTCTTTGATTTTCCAATCATTTACTTATATCAAAGTAGTCATTACGTATGTAAAATTTCGTTTCATTTTGATGACTCCTTCTTGGTGCGCTAATCTTTTTGTCCATGAGTGTATTATATGAAATCTTCTTATCCTTTTGTGTACTTTTCATCATGCTTGTAGCTTCAAACAAGGAAGTGTATATAAATATAAATACAGGGCCACCGCGTGGGTACTAAGCGCCCTTGTTCAAACTGAAATTTTGCTCCTTTTAATGGGGTTCTGTTGCACTCTTTTAAAGTTCTGCAAATTATATGTGAAATACTTTTTTATAGTATTCAAAATTTGTGACTTTCGAACTGAAAAGCTCTAAAATTATAATATTAAAACACGTTTATCTTATTGTTCGTATTGACAATCAAATTTTGTTTTACACAAACGAAAACACACAACCCACAGAAACGAAAACAAAAGTAAAATAAAATTAAAATATAAAATTAAAGTAAAATCTCATTTTATTGCTTAGAAAACATAAAACATGCAAAATTGTAAGCATATAATTATCAACTTTTATTTAAGTAACATTAAATTAAAAAACTATAAGTACTATAAATTTTGGCGCCCCCCTGGCCCAGACGTCTTTGTGCGGTGAACAATTTTGCCACCACCAAGCGTTGGCCCTATATATATATAAAGCCGGTCTATAAACTAACACTAGGGCTGGAGGACACGGATTTGTAATTTTTAACCCCGACTAAGTGACGAGACCGACACATGAGCTGGTACCCCCTCTCCGAACTTTGACATCACGCCATCTGGAGGACTTTGAGCCTCCACAGATTTACACGGCGTGTCTTCAGTGGCACTGAGTTCGAACTCAAGACATGGCGGCTATGAGACCGAGACCATGACTACTAGGCTACTTAAGCCTCATAATTTTAAGTAAATAAAAAGTATTAGTGGTCTTAAAACACGAGCCACACACACAAATATTTCGATATTCGTACCTTCATTCTGATGAAAGTTACTATGCAATAATATTTTTTAACCCTTTATCTACCGCATTATGATTTACTGCAAATTTGTTCATGCATTTTTTTTTTTTTTGAGTTACTGCATTGAAAATTAAGGGATATACATAAAAAAATACTCAACTTTGGAAAATTTAATTCGTTAGAGCTAATTAATGAAATTGGTACTTTAACGTACCGTCAGCACACAACGGTTTAAAACAGTAGCGCACACAGGAATTTTTCAAGGGGGAGGGGGATACGGGATCGAAAGTTCACCAATCTTGTATCATATTCCTTTTGATTTTATCGATTTTCGGGAACAAAACACAGTAAAAAACTAATTATTGAATAAAATAATTAAGCGTTAATTAATAAAATTAATCAATTAACAAATACTTAATTAAATTTTACGTACTATATACTTAAATTATAATCAATCGGAAAAAAATCAAAAAGGGCTTTTTGGGGGTCCGGACCCCCGGGCCCCCCCATGTTCCCACTGGTCTAAAATACTCTCATAATACAAAAGACCAAATGACTTTTTTTAACAAGTTTTAACTCTTAAAAATGCTAAATAAACATAGACAACCTACATTTTGTGGCATAAAAAAATTTATTTTTGAAAATTATAAAATTTTTAAAAGTTACTTTTTTTACAGTAATAATAGGTTTTACACATAAACTTAAATTTGATTAAACTAAATTATAAAAACAGTTTTCTTTTCATTAATACATAAAAATACATAGCATGTTACGCATTTGGAGTGATATTTCGTATGGATATTTCTTAATGCTCAAAATTCACAACAACCCCGATTCGAAACAAAAGCTGGCCAATGGCATCCACGGTTTTCTAAGCGAATATCGTCACAAACAGACAAGTTCCCTTTTCTTCTTTTGTTTACACAAAAACCTTTCTCATTTTTATTACATTTGGGTCTCCCTTTTCGTTTCGGTTGTGCTTTTGATTTTGTGAATAGTCCTTTGGTTACACAACGACTGGAATAGATAAATTGTCATTTAGATGAATATTTGATAATATTTTACGGTATCGATTGCTTGTCATAGTCTGTTAAACGCCATTCACTGACGTATCTACATCCAAAGACCAGTATAGATGATTCCTAGGTTATTTGTGATAGTCGAATAAAAACTGTAAGCCAATAAATCCATATATATCATTAACAGTTACTTTCCTAACTGAATTCTACTTTTGAGTGATATAAAGTTTCGTTTGACAAACAATATTTCCAAAGATATCTTCATCAATGAATTGTAAAAAGAAATCTGTTGGTATAACTAAATGCAGATTTAACAAAACCAGATTTTATGAAAAAAAAATTGGAACTTCGGTTTGGACATCTCTTTTTTCCATTGCCTAATAAATTTTGACTTATTGCATCCTGAAGTAGGAAATGCTGTATTTTCTGAATAAAAACTGCTGCACTCTGGGTCTTGTTCAATTTCTCTTCATTGTCTTCTTCAGAATCTGACGAAAATTCCAGTAGATTATTTGATGGAACTTCTTCATCTGAAGAATCACCTGTTGGTGAATCAATGCTTTCAGATGGTAGGCGCTCTAATAACTCCACAACCTCTCGAAGACTGAGCTTTATTTTTCTAGACATTCTAAGAAAGGGTAAAAAAACTAGCACCTTGAAAACATTCTATTATTGTCAAATATTAGTTACACACAAAGAAATTAAAATGTTAATTTTTTAAAGAATAGATATATTTTTTTCATTTAATAGTGTGTCAAAAAACAAGCTTAGAATCAAGGTTTAAAATTTTTTTAAAACTTTGAAATAAAACAATAATGAAGCAAAATAAATAGTAATGAGGCTATAACGCAACAAAAACAACAATAAGCCTCACGGACGGAAAAAAAAACTTTCTTGCTCCAACACCCAGTGTGCTGTCGATACTTATAAGTACCCCAAAGTTATTCAACTGTAAAATTAATTATATACACTGTTTACTTAAAATAAATAGTCAAATCGATTGCTAAGGTTTTCTTTAACATATAAAAAAATAAGACACTTTTTGACATTATCCCCTTTTTCGGAACAAAAATAACAACCTCCACAATCCTATCAAAATGTCAGCTGAAAATGTAATTTTGGTATTATATATAAAACTATCCGCCTTCCTTACTAAAATACTCATTATATGGCCCGTGCTGCCGTCTATTCTGGAAGAAGAGAATTGAAAGAGTTTTCCTACTAAGTATCATCAGAATATTCTAAAAATGGTTATTTTATGCACTTTTTAAATTGAGTGGTACTTATAAGTACCGTCGGTGGATAAAGGGTTAAATACATACAGTGATTCTTAAATTAATCAATACTTCAGTGTCAGAATCAAAATCATGAATAATATTAGATATCTTAGTGAATTTATTGCTTTTCTATATCTGAAATATTTCAAATTACATTACAGAAAAGGGATCGTAAATAGGGATTGCAATACCGGGATACCAAATACCGGTATTTTGAGCCATTTGTACAATTTTGTAATACCGGTATTCTCAAGTTTAAATACTGGTTTTTCGGTATTTACTAGAATTTTTTTTTTAAATTGGTTCCTCTATATGTTCAGGGATCGCCAACATAGCAAAATGGTATACGTTTTTGTTTTTATGTCTCCATAAGGGGCGAAATTAATTAGACTGTGAATATAAAGTTGCATCATACAATCAAGAAGTGATAAAATATGTGAATCATCCAAGGAGGCGTGCCAAAACTATCCTATTACACCTCAGAGCGATTCTGCACAAGCGCAGGATTTGTAGTTTGATATTCGTATTCACACACACACAGAAGAATTCCGTACAGTTATCGAAGATGATGATGACACTAATGTCGATAATGAAAAGGAACTGTCTCTTGAACTAAAATTAGAATTAGAGATAACTAAAAAAAAATTTCACAAACACAAGATGGAATACAGAAATCAGCTATACCCAAAAGACCATCCGAAGAGAAATCAATTTATTTGAAAGATGGGATATAAAAATACATGGAAAAAAGTATTTTGCGCTTTGCTAACAGAACCACCAATTTAAGCGTAGATGCCAAAAGAGGTTTTGACATCAAGTAATTTTAAAAAAAAATTACGCCCCGGCAAGTGACAGTACAATTGATGCATTATGTTTTTAAGATCAATTTCAAACATTTATAATAGTACCACAAATTGAATAGTGATATTTACACTGTTTGTGATTTAAATAAATAAGATGTTCCTTTTCTCTTTTGTGATTCTTTATTTGCAGTTATAATTTATAAGTTACCAATTATTTTCGTGGCAAATAAAACAAAGAAACACCTGCGTTTTTCCAAAATTTCTAATACCGGTATTAAAATTGGTATCACGGTATTAAAAGATCTAAAAAATACCGAATACCGGTATTGAACTTTGGTCCGGTATTGCAAACCCTAATCGTAACGTTTCTTATAGTTTAGAGTAAATTAATAGTCATCAGTTAGAAATTTAATTTTATGCATTTTAAACTGGAAGAGAGAGAACATTTACCTTCGAACTCTAGTTTATTCAAAATATCCAAAAAAAAAAAGTAAATTAACTCCATTAAAATTCTTATGAATTCATAGCAAACATTTTTCTGTGAAATTAATAGCTATGCACATTTTTCCCGACTGAAAAAAAGTTTTTGTAATGACGTCCATCTTTCATCCAGATTTCCGAAAGAAACGAGTTCTCAAACCAGAATTGTCTTCAGATCTTTTTTGTTACTACGCGATGTATTTTATACAAACCCATAAATTTTAAACCTAGTTTTACAACTCGGATTTTATTTTGCTCATGTATTATAGTATAGATACATTTGACTCATTTAATCATGATGCTTGTATAGAATTTATAAAATACATTCTGGAATGCAAAATTTATAATTAAATAAATTTCTTAAAGAACTTGAAACTCTCTCTTAAAATCAAATGCTCTAAACTAGTTTTTCAGATGATGCCTATAGTTTGAAAAATACTTAGTTTTTTTATATAAAATTTCTTTCATACTCTGAATACACATTATAAAATAGAACAAATCGTTTTAAATTCAAACTGGGGAAACAATACAATGGCCCTTAAATATTTATAAAATTTCTATAACACGTACATTTGCTTCGTGAGAAATTATCTTATTAATCCATTAAATCGTTTTCGTTGAACGATTAGCAATTTTCTCACATTTTTCAAAATCATTTATTGGTTTTCACATATTTGTTTGGATAAGGTTCTTACTTTATTACAATTATTATTTGAAACTTTGGATTTGTCTCGATTTTCACCTTTTTAATTTTTTTTATGGCGTTCACAATAAATAAAATTTAATGATTATGAATGTACTTAATATATACAGTGCTGGTCATTAAAATTGTAACATCATGATGGAAAGAAAATTCATAAAAGGTATTTCTTGTACGTAAGTTAATGTTTCTCAAACTGTGGGCGCACCCTCCTAGGGGGGCTTGATAACCCAGCAAAGTGAGTGCAAGTATATCAAATGTCTAAAACAAAAGATTATTTTTAAAACAATTATTGATTTACTGAAATGTATTATTATACTGCACTATTTTAAAGGTATTATTATAATGTATTGTTTTAAAGGTATAAATATAATGTATTTATTATGCATTCTGACACATAATAAAAAATAAAATGCATATTTACACTGATGTAATACACTTATAAATGTATCAGTACTGCACACAATGTGTTACATAATTAATTGAACAGTATTAAGTTAAGAACAAGTGTTTAATAATTACCAGTGATCCTATGGGCATGTCATAAAATTATATACAAAATTTAATTCTTTTTTTGATAATTTGTACGGTTTATAATTAAGGTCATATATTAGCTTTACGTCAAAGTATATTATTATTGAATACAATACATTGTTATATTGTATAGAGGAGGTAAGTGCGGTGAAAATTATGATTGAAAATTGGGTCGCAAGTAAAGAAGATTTTAGAAGCACTGTCAGCGTTTCTCAAACTGTGGAGCACATCTCCCTAGGGGAGCGTAATAACTCTACGAGGAGGGAGCGAGAATATTTAAAAATCAAAAATAAAAGAATATTTAAAAAATTATTAATTTACTTAAAGTAAACAAACAAAATACATTTTGACGTTATAAAAGATAAAATACACAGTTACACTGATATAAGTATATAAGTTTATAAGTATATTGCACAATTTATTTTATAATTAATTTAACAATACTAAGTTAAGAACAAGTTTAATAATTAACAGTGACCCCGTGGCCTTCTTTTTTTAAAATTATATATAAAAATTAACACTTATCTTGATAATTTGTAAGGTCTATAATTAATCCTAAATGTAGATTAAAAATCCTATATTGCTGATTCACCTCAATGTCACCGTTTTCCAATTAGGCACGCGTGTAAGGATGTGTATTGGGGGGGTGAGAAAATGAATGCATAAGTAAATCTCCTGAAATAGGTAAATCCTTCACAAAGACTGTCAAGGTCCTTTTATTTCATTCTAAAGCCTTCTGAATAATTTTGTAGATGCAGTGCACAAAAAAGATTGTATTTCAGAAAGATGTACATATACGTCTGGGAAATTATTTGCAAAGAGCTGAGAAGCTATATATTCCGGGGCAATTCTGTTAGGATTGTCATATTGTATTTTAGCGTTAAAGTATAGTATTATTGAATTCAATACATTATTAGGTAGGGGGGGGAGGGGAAAAAATTATTGATTGAATATTGGGTCTAAAAGGTTTAAAAAGATGATTAATTAATAAATATTATATTAATTCTTCGATTTTTTTTTTATTTTATTGAATAATTCTGACCGAATGTTTTTCCTGATTTAATAATCAGTGTAATACAACCAATATTTCTAACTTTTAATTGCGGCTAATAACAATAATATTTTTAACTAGCTAAATTGTGTTGTATTGTTATTGAAGTAGCATTATACTATTTATTACACCAAATCAGTTTTAAAAATGTAACTTCGGCGATTTTCTCAAGTATGAATCAGATTCACACCAATGTAACTCATTCAAGAAAGTAACATTTCTACTCCTAAGCATAATTTTACTCACTGTTGGTGTGTATTGACGGATTTATAGGCTTAGGCCCACGGGCCTAGGGTGGTAAATTTTTAGGGGTGCTAAAATTTTCGACGCAGCAAAAATTTGAGATCGATTTTTTTTTTTTATCAGCTGTAAGACTGAATTTTAACGCTTCTTTTCTTGCTTTGACAACCTCAAGATGTCAATATTAAAAGGGCAGAATTATTTTTCTTTAAGCAATTAATCGTGTAAGTAGTAAAATTTAAAATATCTAACAAATTGGTTCTAAAAAATTTCGTTAATTATAGCATTCACCTATTGGCGTTAGATAAAGAAACAAACATATAAGATGATTAATTAGATAGATATGATTTTTATCTTAATTAAAAGAATTTTTAAAATTTTTTTTTTTCCTTTTTTTAAATTTTTTTTAATTTATTTATAAAAATATATATTTTTTTATTATTATTATTCCTCTCCTTGAAATTCATTATTGTTCTCTTTTCTTATTCATTTTAATATATTATCAGGGTTTTTCTTCCAATGTTTATTGTTAACTTTTCAACTTGGTGGTGGGTTTTTTTTTTTCCTTTTTTGTCAAATTTTTTGCTGGAAAGGGTTTGGGTCCATAAAGCATTGCTAACCTAATTCGCTGACCTAATTCAGCTACAGTGTTAGAAATCATAATAGGTCTCCAGTTTAGTCCAAGACTTTTTGTATCTACATTTGTTGTGTCTGGGGGAATTCAATTTCTTCCTGCTTTAGCACTGTAGGTTCTAGTACTTCTTCACTTTTATTATATATATATATATATATATATATATATATATATATATATATATATATATATAAATATATAATATACACACACAAATTTTTATATATATATATATATATATATATAAATATATGTATATATATATATACATAACATATACATATACATATATATATATATATATATATATATAATGTATTGGGTAATTGTAGAATGATGGGAAATCAACGTCAGCCGTTGTCATATTATATTTTATTGTTAATGTTCAGCAAAGGCTGTGTACCCAAGCCATGACAAAGCGAGGGCCTATTTCAGCGTCGATCAGGAACCCAGTCGTCGTTTGTTCACGTGGTTTCCGTAAGTCCGCCGAAGTTCAAGTCAAAATACTTGTGCGGGAAGTGGGTTGAGTTGTTCTGGTAAGAAGTTTACCCCAACTGACACTTGAAGTGTTGGGGATTCATCATATATATATATATATATATATATATATATATATATATATATATATTATTTCCAATTTATTAGATCCTTAAATTTGACTCTAGGGTCTGTAAATTTATCAAAACTTTCTTCTTTTATAATTTCCCAAAAAAAAATAATAAAGTTATTTTATTTTTTCAACTTCTAAATATACTAGCAGAAGTTACGTTTCTTTTAGTGAGCGTTTTATTAACATCGCACTTTGAACCAACATTCGGACTATTGGTGACGAACCTCATAATTTTGAACCTTGGGCAAATGAAGAGGACGATACCTGAGTTAGCACCCTCCCCCATCCAAACTTTTACATCACGCCAACTGTAGGACTTTGAGTATCGACACATTTAACATGCGCATCAACTTCTTTACATGGCAAATATTCAGTAGCATCGGGATTCGACCTTGCCAATATATGATTCTCAAAATGCAATTTCAAGTTTCATAATCAGTAAAAATAATTGACAGTATGATAAAAAAAATATAATTAAAATTGTGTTTAATGCCCCCTATAAGCTCGTCAGTACTGTTTTGAAGGTCAAGAGGGCATTTGTTTCCTTTTTAAACAAGCAATTAATTAACGCTTTAAGACTGACTAATACCTTCTGGCTATAAAGTCATTAATCTAACCTTTTTTCTTTAATCATGAAAATTGTCCGAACCTCTTTAAAATGTTATTAATTGTAAGATTTCTTAAAAAAAATTTCGGAATAAATTATTTTGAATAAAAATAGAGCCTATTGCATTAAAGTCGAAAAAGCATAGCTCATGATTTGGAGAAATCATTGTCACATGAGACTTTTTGGGGCGTTGACATTTTCCCATTGCAACATTTCAGTGATTGATTGCTGTAGTAATCAATCATCAGAACTTGATAACAAGTCTTACTTTAAGATTTGAATAACCTTGAAGCTCTGAAAATGAGAGGTTTTCCTGTGCTATTTCCAGATTACTAAGATGTTAAAGAATGAATTGATTTACATATTTTTTTATTTCCTGTTCCACAAACTTTCTTTTTATTTTGTGATTAGGAAGTTAAATACGCTTGCAATAGGGAAAATACACACAAAAAATGAATTCCCTTTCCATTCCAAATTACTTAAAACATCAAAAATAAAATAAAGAAAATAGTTACTTTCCAAAATTACTTGATAAAGATCTCCACAAAAGTTAAATGTTAAATAATTTATTGGCTGAATAATTTTTGATTGGCAATTAAAATTCAGCGGATGTCAGATAAAAGATTTCCATATTGTTTCTTTTTTACATGTTTTTTTAAAATTATTATGTTATATCAATCACTTACTAGGGTTAGTTATCGACAAATATACTGTGATTATTGATTAATAGTTTTTAGGAAATTTTTACGATTATGTAAGCAATAATCATTTAAAAATTTCACAAATTTGATATTCCCTTCTGTTAAATAATTTTCTGTTATTTCATAGTCCCAGTTAAAAACCATTTTGATGAATTACGACCACAAAAAAGTTTTAAATATGCATTTTTTCAATAAATGATAATGTGATAATGAGAAAAAACGTGTAATTCCTAAGAATTATTAGTTGCTTGTTAGTATTTTTCCTCTATTTTAATAAATACCGGTATAGTTGACAGACATAATCTTCACTCGAATGACACACGGAAGCAAACTTCAATTCGTTAACCATATATATACATATATAGCGTGTAACCCGCTGCTTGGCTACTTATTTCATGATGTATGGTTACATATACTGTTCATAAATTATTGATACCTAAATCTTAGAATTAAGCATTCTATTGTATTGAAAATATTCTTATAACATTCCCCTCTTGATTTAAAAAGGACAGGGATTGAGTTTTGGGAAGAGAAGTATAATTAACTTTTGCGCCCCCGTACCGCTTGAACCTTATTTGCAAGTCTAATATTTCAAAAACAGCCATTTTTTGTCTCTTACGCATTTCTAACTCTACTCCCCCCCTCGGAGCTAATTTCGGCAAAATTAATTCTTATCGGATCTCTACTCAACAAAAGAAACTTGCTTGCCAAAAAATTTAAGTCTGTAGGTCTAATTTTTCCAGAAATCTCGTGATGAGTCAGGAAGTGTGAGTCGCTTTTCTTCTTAATATTTATATAGATGTGTATGTTTTAAATACATGCAATGAGAATACAATTATAACTTGTGCTTTCTTAAACTTTTAAAGGACTTCTGAAACTTACGAGTGTACGTTATACCACATGTATAAAAATGGTAGCTTCAAAAAACAAAGATGAGCATATAAAAATTAGATTTCTACACATGCATTTAGCATCATTTTATAATTTTTTTCTCCTTCTAGCATCTACATATTCGTTTTAAATTTGTTTTGAATAGTTTTTTGATACACACATCTAAAGGCTGAACTAATGGCGTTCATCCGCTTTGAATAACTGCCATGTCTGTATTGCACTTAGTGAAAGATTTCTTTGTATTATTCGTTAAATGGGATCAAAGCTTGACTCAAACGAAACAACTTTCTGGATTCTTTAAAGCAGTGGTCTCCAATCCCCGGGTTGAGGATCAAATACTACCGGTCCGCACCAGAAACATTCAATTATTTCCCTTTTATTTACTGTGGTATACTTTTCTTGGGTTTGGGCTATTTTTTATGAAAATCACTTTATATTCCTTGTTAATTCACTTTATATTCCTTTTTTGGTGTAGCTATATTTTATTCTGAAGTCACGATTAAATACAATTAAATTAAAATTACTAAATCAAAACAGTCTAAAATATAAACAATCAACGTCCTCCCCCTCAGTTCGTCTTAGAATGAACAAACGTTGCTCGGTCCGCGGCGATAAAAAGGTTGGGGAACACTGCTTGAAAGCACCTGGATGCTTTTCGCAAAACATTTCTAGTTCATAACTTTAAATCTTTTCGTCTCTACCTTTCTCGTGTACATCAATGAAAACAAGTTTCGCGGAATTAAATTTCGGTATCGGTTTTCTTTTAAAAACAAGTAATTTTTTTAAAAGAATTAAGTCAATTCCTACTTTGATCAACAAAGAAAAAATTATTTTAGTTGATTAAATTTAATTAATGAATTAATATTTGTAAAAAACTGTATTAACATCAAGTGTCATCCATTACAAGTATTAAAAAATGTATTTGAACTTAAGTGGATGAATAAAAAAATGAGAATTTGAATCCAAGAAACAATTCGTTGGAAAAACCTACTCACACCATCTGTTGTAGCTAGTTTTAACTTAGTCAGAAATAACGCAGAATAAATTTAAAATTAAAAAATAAAAAAAATTAATATGAATCAATATTTGAAAAACTGTATTAACATCAAGTGTCATCCATTACAAGTTTAAAAAATGTGTATTTGAATTTGAGTGGATGAATAAAAAGTATTTTGAAAATTTTAACGATGTATAAATATATATATATATAATATATATAAAAATATATATACACAAGAACATCGTTTATCCGAACGTTTATCATCCGAAGCGTCAAATATCCGAACCAGGTTTGTTTTTTTTTGGTCAATTACATGTACTGTATATGAATAAGTTTTCGAACAGTGAAATGCTGAACAGTTGTTTCGCGTGAGGCCAAAAGTGACGGGAAAACCCAAGATAAGGGATATTTGGGGAATTTCAGTTGTGTGATTTGGTAAACATCTGCGCGGAATATTTGGTCAGTTTTTTTCCAAGTGAGGGGTGTATATGCACTCTTTGTTGAGTTGTGATCTGCTATGGTTTCGAATTCAAAACGGAAGCGCAACGCCTTGAACATAGAAACAAAACTTGAAATATTAAACCGTCTCGTGAAGGAAGAAAGCGGAGCATCTCTAGCACAATTTTAAAATGTTGGAAAGTCAGCAATTTCTGACACAAAAAGCCGAGAAACCATTTTAAATTTTGCGTCAAAACTTGATTCAGAAGAAGGCTCGAAGAAAAAGACAACCATGAGGGAAGCAAACGATGTTGTTCTTGATCGTGCACTCTACTTGTGGTTTTCATAAAGAAGCAAAGGGGACTCGGTATCGAGAACTCTGTTGTGCGAAAAAGCTCTGGAACTTAACGTGAAATTAGGCGGTTCTGCTGATTTCAAAGGTCAAAACGAAGGTGTACAAAGGTACAGCGAAAAATAAGTGATTATTTTCCACAATAAAGGTAAAATTGAGATATTTTGCATCTATTTTGCTTTTTCTTCAAGCACGTTTCGTGCGTGTGATGATTTTCAATATTCTTATAGTGTCCGGTTTCATATATTGCATGAATCGTATTCAGTTTTCGGTTATCCGAACATTCGCGTATCCGAACGGTGTCCGGTGCCAATAAATTCGATAAACGACGTTCTACTGTATATAAAAACGAGCATATTTTGTTTTCCTGAACGATCACGTGTTTTCAGTTCAGTAAAATATATATCTATATACACTTGCCTCCGAAAGTCTGTGTACAGGCGATCATCTTTCATATTCATGCAAAGATCGCTAATTAAATGAAGTCTTTCTGAATCAATACTATTTTTTATTGATTCCTCTAACGTCGTAAATTCAAATAGTATAAGAAACAATTACCTGAATATTACATAAAACAATACAAATATGAATAACTTGAGAACGACACAAATAGTGTGCGTCAAAAGTCTGCGTACACTCGAAAAAACCTTTACAGTAATGGATTGTAACTACAAGTTAATACTTTTTAAGCTATTCCGTTCTTTCTATAACTCCCTCAACATATCTGGCAAAAATTTAACTAGCTTAGTTGTTTCATCTGGGGATATTTTTTTCCATTCTTCTGCTATGACAGATTTGAGCATTTCCTTGGATGTTATTACGTTTTCTCTGGTTTTCACACGAGTAAATCTCACAAATGCTGTATTGTGCTTAGGTCTGAGGACTAGGTTGACTTTCGGAATTGGTTTGGGATATGCCAGAACAGCCATGGGTTCACAATGGGAGCCATTTGCTTGGTACTTTTGTGCCACTGAAAGTAAAAGTCATTAGTCACCACAAATTTCTTGGCATATACCCTGATATTTTACTTTAATAAAGATCAAAAAACTCAATTTTGTGCATTGTTGATTCAATAAATTCTAGATTACCAGCCGAAAGGCTTCCAATGCACCCCCAAACATCATGCCTTATCCTCCACGTTTAATAGTCGAAAAAGAATTCTCTTTCTTAAGATCTGTCCCGGAATTTTTACAGGCATATTTTTGTGCTTTTTGATGCTAAATTACGAAAATTACTTTCAATTGAATATATTACATTCTTCTAGAAATATGTGCCTTATTTAGGTGTTTTTTGACAAAGGTCATAGCTCTTAGCTCTGTTCATTCGAAAGATAAATGGCTTCTTGAGTGTAACTCGGGCATGATAGTCATCCTTTTTCAGTTTTCTTCGAATTGTAATTTAAGTCACACTTTTTTGCAATATTTCAGCAACACTTTTAGCTATTTGTGAAGCTTATAGTCTTGGATTTATTTTTATAGAGCGTATTACAAAGCAAGACTCTCGAGGTGATACTGCAAGCGGGCGGCCGGATCTTGGCTTGGACGTTAAAATTTTGATTAATTTGTAGTTTATGAACACAATAAAGGTCTCCTATTAACAATTTCAATAATTGCCTTAAAAATTTCCCCTTTTCTGAAGATCTGTGACTATATTTTTTTAATAATATTTTGATCTCTATTCTGTTGCCTGTCATGGAACCACAAAAGCTTTCAAATCTCAAATCCTTAATAAATCGTAAGAGAAGCTTATAATAACTTAAAAGACCTGATTTTTTTTAGTGCAATTATTTTACAGTAAAAGGTCTTTAAAAGCTCTATTTTGTAAATGTACGCAGACTTTTGGCGTGAATGTTTGGTGATTATTTAGTGGTCATTCTTGTCTTTTCTCGTTAAAGGGAATTTATGTGTTGTTTGGATAAGGAAATTTTAAAGAATTGCTGACAAGTATTTTTATTTTCTAAAGCGATATTTCAATAGTAATTATAGCATAAACACGTAAGATGTTGCCTGTACGCAGACTTTCGGAGGCAAGTGTATGTATGAAAAATTCAAAATAGGTATTTTGAAGATATCCTCTGATTCTTAAGAAATAATGCACTTATAAAGTTTTATAGTCAGATTTCACTCACAGCGGCTGGACGTGAGCAGCCCACCAAACATGCCGTGTCTGAAGCAGATGTTCCCTGGGACCGAGTCATAAAGATTTGAACTTATCGAAAATCTGAAAAAATCTGCTGCTTTTCCTATTACGTCGTTAAACTTTCTGGGAAAGATAATGCATGAACACTGAGTATACTCCAGCATCAGCGGCACGTACTTCGTATGGTCTCGTCTCCGGTGGAATTTACAAACTAATCAGCTATTTTTCGAAAATCCTAATCACTTAAAAGGTTTCATTCTTTATTTTTGTATATTTTAATGAAACTTCTCATTTTTCATTCTTGTAAATCCTTGAATTTAAATGTTTTTATTCATCTTAACATCTGCAAAATTTCCAAATAACTCTGCAAAAATTAAAAGTTTCTCTGAAATAAAATTTACAGCAAGCACACCTATGGATATTTATTCTAACTATTTCTGTTACGAAGGTCACAAAAGGAGTCAAAATTCTGTTCGAGTATTTGATATTTATCTTTAAAACACAAGATTAATGCATCTGTGCTTAATCTTAAGAAAAATAATCATTAATTATGCATGGTTAAGCAACGGTGATCTTCATCCAAGAAGAGCATCAAATTCTGTAGACCATTAATAATTAATTATAAATGGCTCCAGCTGTTTGAAAGCTTATACAGAATTTAATTTGCAGCGGTTATCAGTATTTTTGCTTAAATGGTAATTGCCTGTTTATGAATTTCCTTTTGGTATCTTTCGTCGCGACCTTCGAAAACAGGCGCCATCGATTTCCCAAAAATTCGACTCGCTCATTATCTTTTTTCTTTCTGTTACAGCTTCCAACTAGTCTGAATGCTTATCAGTCATATTTTTGTCACTTTTACTACGACTTTTTATACTAAAAACGAAAAGGAAAATTCTGATTTCTATTAAATTGCTATTTACTTCGTTATATGTGCGTTTGAATGTTAAACAATTTCTTTTAACTTTAAATGAATTTAAATTTCAACGAATACTGATTGGATAAATACGTATTAGAGTATATTTCAGCGTATAATCCGATAAATTTTAGGACTTTTAAAATGAAAGTAAAAAGGTTGTAAGGTTTACCCGACGCGTCTAAGGGTGTGGAATGAGTCGGAAGGAAGATTAGCCATATTCAAAATAACTCAATTTATTCTCAGTATCAACCACAACACAAATTCAATTCACCAAATTTAGGAGATGCACTCAAATATCAAATATCGAAAGCAATTAACGAGGTATACGAGATATGTGAGAAGACTTTAAATAGTCAATAGCTTCTACTTCTTAGCTACTTAATCTAGTTTAATTCTTAGTTGACAGATTTAAAAGATGCACCCAAATATCAAATATGGAAAAGAATACAAGGTATAAGATAAATGAGAAGACTTTAAATAATTATATCACTTGCGTCTAGTCAATAGCTTCTCACTTCTTAGCTACTTAATCTAATTTAATTCTTAGTTGACAGATACCAACTTAAATATTACAATTATCAGCTTCTAAATATCTAAGGCCTCAATTCAAGTTTAATTAATCACTGCTCCCGTTAGCAGTCCAACCTATCTCTCCCTTCTAATCTGAAAGTTTCAACTTTATATACGAGTCTTAATTTGCATGGTCACGTCTTCTTCGGGAGAAAGCTTTATAATAAATTTTTAAAGACAAAATATTTTTCCCTAGAGGATTAGTTTTAAAAGGAACACGGACAGACCCGTCACAAGGTCAACTTATATAAACGGATTCACTAATCTCAGAAAAAATAGTAACTTAAGAAAAAGTTTTTTTAACTTTATCCATTAGCCATGCACAAGCGATTTTAATCTTTGAACTCTCTGGGTGTTTGGAAAGCCATTTTTATTCTAAAAGAAGAAGAAAAAGTCATATAAAGGGGTGCGTTAAAGTTAATCGTGTGTAGCTAGTCGTTAATCTTAGTTATGAGTCGTTCGTCCTCAAGTTATCATTCGAGCTATAACTGCTATTTGGAGGAGTGGAAATGATATAGGAGCTAATTTGTGAAAAAGACTGTAGCAATTAAGGAAAGAGCTGATAAAAGTGATTTACAAGGGGTCGAGAGATAAGTGTACTTTGAATAATCTTATAAGTTAGATTAAGAAAGTAATTAAGATTGCTCTCAAGTTAAATAAATTTGAACTAATCAAAAATTGATTTGTCTGAAATAAAAGCATTATTTTTATAACAATGTCTGCTACTTCAATGACACAAACTGCATCTCCAACCTGTGGGTTGCGACAAAGTCAGTGTTGGAATCAAGTTTCTGGATCGTTTGTGAAATTCACATTCACTTGCTGGAATATGATCTTTATGCAGTGAGTTTTTCTTCTAGGCATAAAACATAGGACGACGATAATGTGCCATAAACGAATTTTTCTCCCCGCTGATTTTCCAAACAAACACTAAAGAAAAAAATTTTAAAAAATTAAAAATTTCTAGTTTTTGAAATGATTATCAGATTTAAAAATAACGTTTAAAAAAAAACATTTTAATGGAAATTTTTTTCCCCGGGGGTGTTAAATTTTTCCAGAGGTCTGTATTTTTTTCAAAAGGAAAATTTTTTTTAAATTTAAAATTAAATAATTGAATTTTTTTACGCATTATTTATAAAGAAATAGGTTGAAAAGTAAAAAATGTTTAAAATATAATCATATTTAAAAAAAAGCATATAAAAATAAGAAATTTTTCTATTAGAAATATTTATTATTTTTTTACGTCCCATGTTTTTTTCAAAATAGTAGCTTTAATTACACTATGTTGATTAATAAATTTAAAATTTAATCCTTACACTGTAGCTTTTTTTATATAAATAAAAATAACTTAATAGTTTTAAATAAAAAAAAATTTTTTTAAAAATATTTAAGAAATTGAAAATTTTTAAAAATATTTTAAATAAAAACATATATAATACAAAATTAGGTAGGCTTAAAGGTATGATGATTTTATACCCGTAAAGTTTTATACATCAGAGGAAATATTTTAAAAATACATGCGCAACGAAAAAAATATTAATATTTATCATAGAATTTTCATATGTTTATGTGATTTTAAAATTAATTTTATTTTAAACATTTTATACTTTTTGGAAAACCCCCCCTTTTTTTTAAAAATTTAAAAAATTCGAATATTTAATTTAAATTTAAAAGAATTACACCTGCTTGAAAATTGTTTATATTTTCAGACCTCTAGAAAAATTTAACACCCCTTAATAGGAAAATATTGTAATCATTTTACCTACTTAGCAGCACTTTCGCTTCCATGGTGACGTGTTTGAAAATTGCAGGTAATTTTTTTCAGTTCGTCTTGTATACAATTTTCGAATTTTGGATAATTTTTTGAAGAAAAAACTCACTTTTGGTTTGTACACAGATCGGCTTATTTTCAGAAATATACAGTAAATTTTTGAATAGTGTTTTGAGTAATTTTTCTACTACAGTTTTAAATTTCTTTTATAATTAATTTTTAAATATCAAATTATTATTATGTCTCTTATGTAAAATGTGGTTATGTGTTTAGTGATAACTGTAAAATTTTTTGTTCTGAAACAAAAATAATATACCAGTATAATGTCCTAGCGTTGTCAATTGATATGACACTTGAATTAGTTTTTAAATGGTTTATAGGATCTCGATCATACAACACAAAATTATATACACTTAACTCAGTGGCACGACAGCCCATGAGGGCCAAGGCCTACTGGGCCCAACTCAGTATACACGACAATGGGCCCTGAGGTGTATGAGAAAATGTTCTGGTCAGGTGGTCAGTCTGACTCGAAACTGTTAAGTTCCCAAGCAAGCTTGGTACTCATTTTATCGACCCACTGATGGGATGCAAGGCTGTCAACCTTGCACAGCTCGGAGTTTGAACCTCGGATCTGCTGTCTGGAAGCGCGATGCACTAACCACTCAGCCACTGGGCTTTATTATATACACACGGAAACCAAATATCCATACTAAGCTCACTGGCGGAGCTAAACAACTTCCCTCGCCGAGAGGTAATCACCGACTAATCTGGTTTGGCACTCGCGCAGGCGCAGTACCTCGGATCAGTCCACGTTACCATTGTAAGTCCACGTCACATTATCAGTCCACGTTGTGACATACTACAATCGTGGTATGCCACAGAAAAAATAAATTTTTTTCTTCTTCTATACACCATTTTATGTTAAAATATTAAATTGTTAAGTTTTGAAGTCCACAATTACTCATTCATTGATCGCAAAATCATAATTATGAGCATGTTTGATCCAAATGCATTTGAATAAGATTATATGTTAAGGATATAGATGAAAGTGTAAATTAGATTTAAGTGAGTCGGATCTCTTTCATAAAAGGGTATTTAATAAAATGTGTTTTAAGATATAATTTAAATTAAATAAAATTGTGTGTTAATTCTATATATATAAGGTAACACTTCCGTTATTTTTTTCAATAATGTTACAAAATTTATTTCGTAGAATTCCAGATAATTTCTTTGTTTTCAAAAAAGTAATACTTCTAGTAATTCACGAAAACATTTTTTCCCTTTCAGATGGATCACGGTAGTTTATTTAAATAAAATATTTAGATATTTTTTATTAATGTAGATAAAAATTTACTATCTGATAAATAATCTACAAGGACAATATTTTGTTATCACAATAAAATGTTGCCTTTCCTTTTTACGAATAACTCATTTACTCCAAAAACCGAAAATGCCATTATTTTCGAACAATGCTGAAAGTAAATAAAATTAAATGTAAACTTTTTTTTATAAAATAATCAAAGTACACTAAATTATAAATTATGAACTAGAACTTTATTGAAAAAGCAACACTAAATAAGGAAAATCAAAGGGTGATTTAAATAGTGAATTTATAATCTCAGGTGACGTTTCTTCAAGTTCTGGAAAACATGAATTATATATTAAATAGTAATCACATTTTCATTTTTAAAATATATCCTACTCTGTTAAAAATAAATAAAGGAAAACAGTTGTTTTAACGTAATCAAATTTCAGTGGGTAAAATTTCTTACAAGTTATAAAGAATAAACAAAAAAGTCATGTATCTTAGGAATTCTTTTTCTGGTTGGTTTTACATCAGAAAACATAAACAAGCAAAAAAGAGTTGTTTAAGTGTTCTATTACGCACACAGAACAATTGTTTTTTTTTATATTAAAACAAACCTTGCTCATAAATAATTTGTTGCAGCTTACTTTTTTTAAGCAATTTTTTTTTTTTTTGTATATACAATGATACCTTAGAGCGATGAAACCTCGGTTTGTTTGAAAAACTGCTTTTATAAAAGAAATGTTTGCAAGAAGTTAGAACAGTAATTCAAAAAGATGACAAATATTTTTTTTTTTATGTGTGAATCCTTTAAATAGTGTAACTAAAGAATTTGTATTATTTTTACGGTTGAAGAAATTCATAACGCTTATGAGCTATTTGCAAATTAAGACAGGAACTGAAAAGGTTTTACTTATTTTCTGTTATCAAACTGTTCCATGAAGATATTTTTTAAAAATTGTGCTGTTTCAAATATTTATCAAAGCCTTTTATTTGCTCTCATAACGTTATTTTTAAAAAAAGTGGAAAGTTAGATACTTAATTTAATTGATTTCTTACAAACAATGGTATAGAATATTAAACATGAACTAAATAAACATTAAGTAAAAAGGAAAATTCTCTTGTTTGTGAACACACCAGTAAAGTTGGTCTAAAGGGGAAATCATATATCCTTTAGTTGTTTTTTGAGTATTTTGGTTGTTTACACTTTAATTAAGCCATATCTCACTTTATATATATTAGGCTCTCTCTATTATTCAATTTGGAGAAGCGACACTAAAGAATATAATTTGTATTTACATAATACCGATGACCTATTTTGCCAATTCGAAAAATATCTCCAAAGGCTGCCAACGTTATTATTAATTACAAACATGCACGTAAACGGTTTCCACTATTGATGCATGTCGCGGGATTTGGTGACATCTTTTAATATGATAAAATTGGACAACGGCATAAAACGTAAGTACCGTATAATTTTATTAATAAAAAATAAAAAGGAAAGAGTTGTTTCAATACTTTATTTAGCATCAAAAGTGGTTCGTAATATGGTCATTGGAAATACAATACACATGTTGAGACAAATTTTTTTCAACTCGTTGCCAACTAATGGCTGCACAAGCCAAGAGAGTTAATAAACAAAAATGTTATAGAATTATGGAACATTATATTTTGAAAAGTAATTAATAAGTAAACAAGAAACGTAATAAAATTATAGAGACATTATAATTTGAAAAACAACTAATTTTTAAGATGAATTTCATATATTAAGCATTTGTAATTTACTGTATTTTGTATTTTATGTAAACTAACTATATTATTATTTATACTTGTAAATCTGGAAGCAATTTCTTTGTAACCTTCAGTTTACCGGATTGGCGACAGTCCGTATTTTGGCATTAGACCAGTTGCAACGTTTTGATGTTAGCGCAGCTCAGCCTAATGGAATAAAATAAGTGTTCTTCGAATTCTTTAAAGCAATTTTCTATTCTTTATAACGCTATAGAACCAAATGTTCATAACATTATTATTGTCTTTTAATTTGGTAAAATATTGGTCGACGGCATAATACGTAAGTACCGTATAATTTTATTAATAAAAAAAAGGAAAGAGTTGTTTCAATACTTTATTTAACATCAAAAGTGCTTCGTAATATGGTCATTGGGAATACAATATACATTTTATTAACTATTTAATATGTTGCCACAAACTGAATACAAAATATTTTTCGATAATAAGGATCAAAATGGATATAAAGAAAAGTATTACAAGTAAATATAATAGATGAATATAAGCAATAAAGAAATAAAATTACTGTAGAAATAATAACAAATGGAAACAATAGCAATTGAAAACATTTATAATGTTAAGTATTCAAAATATTTGCTGAATTTCAGTTGTGCAATGTATTATTCTATAACTGAGCCAATCACACCTTTGAAGAAAACTGTAGCCACTTAGCAACCAGAAAGCGGTTTCTAGAAGAGGTGATTCACTACGTTTACTTAAAAGTGCTGGTGATCACCTTTTAGTGCGAATAATAATTATTTTGTGTTCTATTAAGGTATCCGACTACGTTCGGAACCATGATTTTAAAAAGGCGCATAAATGGATAATTGTCATGATATTTAGTGACACTTAGATTATAATACATGTATAAAACTGTTTTAAGGATATTTTGACAAAAAAATTTATTCAAATACAATATTTCGGCTAAAAATTAACTTAGAATAGCCTTTTTTCAAAATGTTCTCCTTTTGTGGAAAATGCTTCTATTTTAATAATATTTTGCCAGCATATAGCTCAGACCTCTGTACAGAGGCTCAACTAGAATTTTTGAAATATATAGCTTTGAAGTGGGTTTATCCATGTTTTACGACAAAGGGGGGAGAAATTTTGAAAAAAAAAAACCCAAATTTTTTTTCAATTGGTTGTAACCGAAAATAATGTAATTTTTTAAAAAAATCAAATTGACCTCTGTCAGAGGTTGAGCTACATACAGGAAAAAATATTCTTATAATAAAAAAGGAGAGCTTTTTTGAAAAAGGTTTTCTAAGTTAATTTTTCCCGAAATATTGTTTTTAAATCATTTTTTTTTTGCCCTGTCCTTAAAAAACTTTTATACATGTATTCTAATCTAAGTGACACTAAATATCATAAAAATTATCCATTTATGCGCTTTTTTAAAATCACGCTTCCGAATATAGTCGGATACCTTAAGGATTATTTTCCAAGAGATGTGTTTTATTTTATTATTACTTCTTATTGTAAACGCCTCGTAAGTTATCCTTGGACAATCTTGAAGATGTAGTTTATAGAGGTAGTTATTTCACACAAACATACCCACAACGGAGGCTTTGGCAAAAGGGGGGGGGTTGTAAATAAAGGAAAGGTGATAAAAGTTAATTTTAAGTTTAATATTATTTCTTTTTATTTTGAGATCATTTATTTTGTCAAAAGAAACAAAATGGAAGGCTATATTGAATGTTGTATAAATTTAGTCTTAAATGTTCAGAAGGGCTTTTAAATTTTTAAATTTGTTAAACACTTAATTGTAAACAGAAAAAGAGAGCTTATTTGAAAACTGTTTTAAACAATTTGAAGATTAAAATGCTTTGTTTTTATTTTAAAATAAATTTTGAATTTAGAATCAGCCTATTATTGTGTGTGGATATTGAATTTTTCATCTCAAAATGCGTGTGTGGGACATTTTTTAACTATTTCATTGTTCATTTTCTATAAAAGGTAAATTCAAAAACTAATTTTTTTGTTGATAGTGTTTTACTTTTTATTTTTTGTTACGCTTACAAGAATTTTTAAATTACGTGCATAAACATTTGTAACAAGTGATATTAAGAAAATGCAGTGATTATATGTAGTGTACAAAAACAAAATACCGTAAAATCCGGCATATAACGCGCACTTTTAACATAAAAAGCAAGATCGAAATTTTAGGGTGCGCGTTACATACCAGATATAAAAATAAGAGCTTTAAAAATGAGAAAAAGATGAACATGGGAAAAAAATGGATTTTAACGTGCATCGGAATACTTTTTATTTAATGAAATTACATTCCTTGTGAACCTAAAGGGTTGTAATTCTAAAAGTATATTTTTTTCTAATCTTGCAATAATACCTCGAATAAATGACAGCAAAACATGAAAGCATTGCGCATGTACATTTCAGGTTTCTTCGTAGCAAAAGGGTGTGCGTTATACGGCGAATATACCTAGAAATTAAAAAAGGCATCTTGAAATTAAAAGTGCGCATTATACGATGGTGCGCGTTATACGCCGGATTTTACGGTATGTGTAATTTGCATATTTAAATTTACATTTTTACTCCATAAGAGAAATATTACGGTGCTCTATAAAAAAATCCGTAACCGTTTTAGGTTTCAAAATAATAAAATAATTGTGTTGAACAAACATTATTGTTGTTGTTGGCGTGTCCATGATGTGCAGATGGATAAAAAAAGAAGCCTTAGATTTCCGTGAAGCTGTTAGACAGCTTCGGCAACTTCAACAGCTTTATCAGAGGAAATAAAATCTTCTGGACTGATCTTGAAAAACATGGCTTGAATCGTTCGGCAGCTGAGGACATGTTGTGGAGACAATAGAACATTAGGGCAGTTAGAGCAATGATTTGTGTAACTTCTTTGTCCTTCAGCTGAGATTTTTATACCTTTTACGTGCTTTATTCTAACAAGTTATTATCGATGCTACTGTACGGTTACTATTTAGAGCTGGGATGGAATATTTAAAATTATTGTTGATTAGTCTACGGCTTGGCAACTGAATTGGCGTCGATGAGGGTCCTAAGGTTAGATGATTGAAGGCAAGCTCTGGATTCCTTGGCTTGGTTCGTCGGCTTTCTCATATACCGAGGATATTTAAGTGGGCTGGTCTCCATTGTAACGCGCAGGATATCTTTTTTATGAACAAACGTTATTACAATACTTTTTTAAAATCTCATAGCCCTTAAGCATTGCATGAAATAACCCTTTATAGAAGACATTCTAAGTGAAACATAGATCATAAACATAAAATTTAAAGCAAAAAGGCCATCTAAAGAAATATTAATTACAAATGATGGATTACAAATTTTTTTATCAAAGGAGGACCGTTTCGAAAGTAATACTTACAATTTTTTTCTACTTACATGCTTATTTGGTTTGCAGTATTTATTTACAAGTCGATGCAATTCTCTTTCTTCACAATGATGGAGTCTCAATGGCTTAGAAAATTTTTGGTTCTCTCTAATACGTCATCTCTGTTCATCTCGTGCTTTGAGCTCAAGAGCTCAGCAAAGAAGGCCAAAAATGCTAAAAAATATCCAGTCGCCAACGTAAAAAAGGCCAATTTTAAATCCTCTAAGGTAAGCTGTAATTTTTTCTCCTCGTGTTTTACGTTCAATCTTTCATGTAAGGTGGCAATAAATGCTTGGTCCCTGGACCATTTTTCATACAACCCACCACTGACAATACCATGCATCACAGAATTCAGACGCTCCTTACAGCAGAAGTTCTGCTTCATGCCAACACCCGCATGCCAAATGCCTATGTTATCGAGAGAAGGTTTCACGTTTACAAAAGGTGGGGATCCAAGAAGCATTTCCATGCCTGATCTTGGGACAATTAGGGCAGTGGGTCCCTCCAAAAAGTCCATGAACCCTTTTCCGTACGGGTACTCCCAATCATTCTTCTCGATGACCTCTACCAACTTCACTAAATAATCGATGTCACTTTTGCGCAACAATTCACGATCGACGGTTCCTATGGGTGTTAGACATTTGTATTTTCCACTCAAAACCGCTTTCGACAACTCCTCGAATGTTTTCGGGAAGGGCATTTTCTCTGGCATGGTCAAGAAGGACAGAAAATTGATGTTGTACAGGAAAGGCATGACGGTAGCAATCGACAGCCATAAACCAAGCAGCACCCTTCTCCAAGGGGTCTCTATGATGTTTTCCATGGCTTGTGAAACAATACTTCCCAGTACCGAGATGCAACTGCCCAAGAGAGTAGAGTTCTTGAACATCATTCTTTGGAACAGGACTGCTGCTGTGAACGTCATTAGAACGTACAAGATCCATGCGTTTAGAGTGAATGGATAAGTGAAGGCTGTAATCTTAGGCATTTCCCCAGGTTCTTTCGTTGCGTATATTTTTTCGAGTAAACCGTGCGATAAGGCAAAATCTATATCTTCCATTCTTTCTTTGGTGATGCCCAGAGCTGGCATCGCGAAGTCGGTTTTTCCACTCTGCACCAATCCAACGATTCCATTCCAGGTCCCATTTTCGTTTCGTGAACCCCACTGACCATCAGGAGACAGAATGACCTCGTATATGAAATTCAGTTTTTCCGCCAGACAGTTCAGCAGTTTTCCTTCTGATCCATTTACAACTATCTTATCGCCAATTGTGTTCAGCTGGAATACATTTGGGATGCTAAGGGCAGCCACTCGTATTCTTTTGGGAAACATGATACTTTTCATAATATGTTTTCATTCATTTATTTCTAGTTTATATTTTCTATGCAATTTGGTACAACTCTCGGATTTGTTTGATGCAACCGGATTGGTTAGGCTCCCCCCCCACTCCCAAACACAAGTCCTGGTACTTTCACCCAACTTTAAACTCTCTCTACATAGGTAATTTTGTCACATAAATGTAATTCTTAATTTTTATTAATCTACAATAACTGCATATGATTAACTTGATAATTAAATTTAAAAGGGGCAATTTGAAAGCGTATTAAAGTCTCTTAAAATCTCAGGAGATAAAAGTTCTGAAAAATCAAATGCTTCTACCAATCCAGTTAAAGGAATGAATTTTGAAAATCATTATAAAAGTCATGAGTAGCAAGGATAGGTAAGTGCTTGTATCGGACTGTCCAATCTCTATTCTGTATAGTACACAAGGATCGATTTCTTTTAACATTTTTCAAATCATTGTGCTACCCAATAACTTTATATTACATTTCATGGATTAATAATTTTCTTTTTATTCTTCTTCTGTATAAAAATTCTTCCTATTTTATTCTCCTTCTATATAAAAGTTCTTCCTTTTTTTTTTATTCTCCTTCAATATAAAAATTCTTCCTTTTAAATTTCAAAGAACTTTAATCAAAACTTGTTTGACTTTGGTTGAAAAGTAATGGATCCAATGAAAAAAGGTAAACAGTTTGAGAGATATTTATTCAGAGTAATTGCGGGAAGCATTCACGTTTTCATGAAATTTTTTTAAAAGAATGTAATCTTTTTTTTAATCTTGAAATTTAACTTTTAAGGAACTGTTAGGAGCATAAAATAATGGGAATCGAATCACAGCAATTTATTTTTTCATGTTTTGCAAAAAAAATAATATATGTTATATTTCTCCTCGTATAGTTTGTCCACACACACCCCTTAGCTATAACTTTAACTATACATTCTCAAATCAGGACTACAGTGGTATTACTTCCCAAAACCGATTCAAACATGTAATAAATCGATAATATTAATGCAGTTATGGCTTGATTACTAGAAATATAATTTAACAAAAACTCTTAAGAGGTCTCAGGGGTGTTAACTTTCTTTACAGGGCTGAAAATATAAACAATATTCAAATATATATAACTCTTTGAAATTAAAATTAAATAACTCAAATCTCTTACACATTAATTATAAAAGAATGGGGCTTCAGAAAAGTGAAAATGTTTATAAAATATAATCACATAATTTAAAAAATTATAAGCATATGAAAATAAGAAACATTTCTATAAGAAATATTAATTATGTTGCGCATGCTATTTTTTAAAATAGTAGCTTTAATTAATAGCTACAAATTGATTTATAAATTTAAACCTATCCTTATTATATGGTAGTATTTTATGTAAGTAGATTAATAAATTATATTTTTTAAAAAATAAAAAAATTATATATTTAAAAAAAATTTTTTAAAAATGTCAGTATTTTTCAATTATCTTTAAATACAAAAGATATATTATTATTAAATGATATAGGGTTTAAAGAGTATGATACATTTTATAATTCTATTAAGTTTTATACATCAGAGGTTAATATCTTAGAAAATAGTGTGCGCAACGCAAAAATTACTTAATATTTATTACAGAATTATTTCTTATTTTCATATGCTTATAATTTTTAAAATTATGATTATATTTCAAACATTTTGTAATTTTTTGAAGCCATAATCCTTTGTAAATAATTTGTAAAAGGTTTGAGTTATTTAATTTAAATTTAAAAGAATTAAACCTGTTTGAAAACTGTTTATATTTTCCTCCCTCGAGACAAAATTAATACCCCTGAGACATCTGAAAGTATCCGACTACGTTCGGAGCCATGATTTTAATAAAGCGCATAAATAGATAATTTTCATGATATTTAGTGTCACTTAGATTAGAATACAGGCATAAAATTGTTTTAAGGACATTATGACAAAAAAAATTATTTAAATACAATATTTTGGCAAAAACCTAACTTGGAATAACCTATTTTCACACAAAACGTTCTCCTTTTATAAAAAATAATTCTATAATAATAATGTTTTGCTTAGATAAAGTAAAGACTTCTCCATAGGGAATTTTGAAAAATTCACGTTATTTTCAGGGTTACTACCAATTGAAATAATATCGGCGTTTTGTTTCTTACAATGTTGTACTAAAATATGGATAAATCCCCTTCTAAGTTACATATTTCAAAAATCCTTGTTCAAGCTCTTTACAGAGGTCTGAGCTATATACAGGCAAAATATTATTATTATAATTGCATTTTTCAGAAAAGGAAAATGTTTGGAAAATTGTTCATTCTATGCTAATTTTTTGTCAAAATATTGTATTTAAATAATTTTTTATTGTAATAATATTTTTAAAACAATTTTGTACACATATTCTAATCTAAGTGAAATTTTATAAAAGTGTATAAATGGAAAATATTCATGATATTTAGTGTCACTTAGAATAGGTGTATAAAATTGTTTTAAGAATATTATTACAATAAAAAATTATTTAAATACAATATTTTGACAAAAAATGAACATAGAATGACCAATTTTCAAAATAATCTTCTTTTGTGAAAAATGCTTCTATTATAATATTTTGCCTGTATATAGCTCAGACCTCTGTACAGGGGTTCAACTAGAATTTTTGAAATATATCACTTAGAAGTGGGTTTATCCATGTTTTACAACAACACAGAGGGGAGAAATTTTAAGAAAAAAATGCCAATAATTATTTCATTTGGTTGTAACTTTGAAAATAATGAATATTTTTCAAAAAAATATTTCAGACTCTCTGGAGAAGTCTTTACTTTATGTAAGCAAAATATTATTATTTTAGAAGCATTTTTTATAAAAGGAGAACATTATGAAAAAAGGTTATTCTAAATTAATTTTTTGCCTAAATATTGTATTTAAATAATTTTTTGTCAAAATGTCCTTAAAACAATTTTATACATGTATTCTAATCTAAGTGACACTAAATATCATGAAAATTATCCATTTATGCACTTTTTTAAAATCACGGTTCCGAACGTAGTCGGATACCTTAATGTCAATAAATAGTTATTGTCAATGTTTAAAATGTTTATTTTTCAAAACATTACATAAGATATGGGATTTGTTTTCACTATGACACAAGCATATTTTAGGTGACTACGTTTGGAACCATGAGTTTGAAGTAACGTATAAAGGAAATTCTTTTTATATTTTATGTCAATTGATTTAGAATATACATTATAAAATTATTTTAAGAATATTATAAGAAGAAAAAATTATTTAAATGCTATGTTTATGGTAAAAAATAATGAAAGAATCGTTTTTTCAAGACATTTACATATCATGAAAAATGCTTCTATAATAATAAAATTTTGTTTATTTATATAACTAAGACTTCTGCGCAAAGCCTGAACTAGGACTTTTGAAATATAGAGAAATACGTTTAACGTGAAAACGCTTAAGAAAAAACGAAATAATACAACGGTCCATACAAACTGCTAAGTATTTTCATGCGTTTTTTCTCTTAACGCGAAATAAATATCGCTTAACACGAAATGATTTAACTTCTGGAATTTGAAACTGAGCCGACACTTCATGAAATGTCTGAGATTATTGGACTGTCCTGCTATATCATCGGAAGAATTCGTTGCAGTAGATGATGATAATGTTATACAGCCCCAATTATAGTAGACAAAGACGCTTTGGAGTTGGTTCAAAGCTCACAAAATTTCACTGATGTAGATTCCAACGACGAAAATGAAATGAATAATGCAGCTCCTGTTCCCACGTCATCCGAAATGAGGAACATCACGAAAAGTAAGCGCAGTTACACTGAAGTGCCACTGAATTAGGGATAGCAAGGGCTATACAAATTATGTAGCGCTGCACATCATTTATGCGCAAGTGAAGGCACTGTGGTAACTGCATATATAGCGCTTACTGTGGTTGTTCTGAATTAGTTGTTGGAAATCGCCAGTATGGGTAAACTGCCTGATTTAGATGCCTACGATCGCAGATATATCGTAGGCGGGAGACGCATGAGCCTTTCAATTTCCGAAATCGTCAGACTGCAAGGATTTTCAAGGTCAACAGTGCAAAAGTATACCAATAATACATGGATGTAGGACAAAAAACTAGTGATCGGGCAAACTGCAAAGGACAATTAGCCTTGACAGTGCGTGGTGAAAGACGGCTCAGGTGTATTGTACATAGCCAGCGAAGCCAAACATTATCAAATCACCTCCCAGTTGAAAGACGGTGCCAGTAGTACAATCAGTAAATGGACTGTCAACGCTCGCTTCTCTGAATGGGTTTCGGGAGCCGTCGATCTACGAAAGTATCATTGCTCAATGCTCGCCATCGGGCTGTCACGTCTTGATTGGGCAAGAGAACACAGAGACTGGCCTTCGGAGGACTGGAAACAAGTAGCATGGAGTGATGAACCTCGATTCCGACTACTTAACATCGACGGGAGACTGAGAATATGGCGACAGGTTCATGAAGCCATAGATCCTGCATGCTAGGTTGGAACTGTACAAGGACATGGTGGTTCAATCATGGTCCGGGTTGTTTTTTCGTGGCACTGTTCGGATATTTGGTGGGAGTACCAGCCTCCCTCAATGTGCAATTCGGTACGTAGAGTTGCTGGGTGATCACCTCCATCCGTTTATGCTGTTCTGTTATCCACACGGTAATGGAGTTTTCCAGGAAGGCAACTGTACCCCTTACAAGTTCCGGTTGGCTACTGGATGGTTGGATGAGCATTCCGCTGATGTTTCTGACATAAATCAGCCACCTAGAAGCCCAGACTTAAATCCTATTGAGCATCTTTGGGATGTTTTGGAACAAGGCGTGAAAGACTATCACATAGCACCAACGGACCTTACTGAATTATGGACAGTTTTAGCCAATATTTGGCAAGTCATTCCCGTGGAACGTTTCCAGAAACTTGTTGAATCTTTGCCTCGTCGTGTGGCAGCCATTATAAAGGTCAGTGGAGGCCCAACTCGTTACTAGGGTAGGTATCTCTAATTCAGTGGCACTTTAGTGTATTTAAGCGCATATTCCAATGGGAAAATGAATAACAATATGGACGACATCGAAAAATTTGTTGACAATTTGATGCTATAAAAAACGATGCAAAGAAAAATATCAGATTATTTTTCAAAAACTTAATAAATGCTTCTCCCCTCCCCCCAAACAAAAAACTTCAAAATGTTGTATTAAATCCCATTAAGTTCTTGTGAATGTTTTTGTTTCATTGATTTTTATTAAACAAATGCATATATTTATATCTATATAAATAAAATATACTCTAATAAACTTAATTTTGTTGAAATATGTTTTTTTCTAAATTTTTTTACAATATCGATTAACACGAAAAAATATTTCCGTCCCCTCAATTTCGCGTTAAGAGATTTTCACTGTATATAATTTAGAACTGGATTTATTCATATTTTGTTATATCAGAATAGAGATATTTTTTTAAAAAAAAATCACCGGTTACTATTTCAATGGATCGTAACTCTGAAAATAAAATGAATTTTTAAAAATTTTTTGTTCATCCCCGGTACAGAAATTCTAGCTATATATAGGCAAAATATTGTAGAAGAATTTTTCATGAACGCAGACCCTTTTAAAAATATATGTCTTTCTTTAACATTTTATTGCATTTAAATAATTCTTTCTCGTAATAATATTCCTGAAACAATTTCATATGTATATTCTAATTCAACTGACAATAAATATCGAAAAATTAATGATTTGTACGCTATTTCAAAATTACGGTTGTGTATTTAATCAATAACTTTAAAAATTTGTGTAGATGAGAGATAGTAAGCATATAAATACTAAAGACCGTAAAAAATTTCCCACAACGTAGATTCACTTGTCTTTGAAGCTTTTTATTCTTTATATCTTCCTCATTATTAACCTTGAATTGTTAACACAAAATAGAAAACATATTTTTAATTATTAATGATATTCATTTGAGATGCATTGAGCTTTTGCATGCGAATAGAGAAATTTGAGATTTTGTCTAGTTATAAATGTATTTATTACTTTACTTTTCAGACATTTAATGACTGAAAAACTACACATTATGAATGCAGAAGTACTAATATTAATGAATATCAGTACGAAAGATGACTATGAAAAACATTTCTTTTATTTTTGGCTTATGAAAGCACACTTTCTGAATTACAACAGAATATTTCTTCAAATGTAATGGATTTTATATGAATAAGAAATGCGAAAAAGACATATTTTAGCATGCATCTACAATGGCATGAAAACAGTGCTTAAATTGAGTGATGTAACGGGTCTATCCGCGAACATGTAACTAATCCTCTTGGGGTAAATTTATTTCTTTTTAACTGTTGTTCTATTGGAAACTTTCTTCCGAAGAAGAATACTTGATTCATGTAAATTAGTGGTTCTATTTAAGCATTGACTTTTAGATACGCAAAGTTAGTTGATAGTGGTTGAGAGCTAGTCGACGAGTAGTTTCTAGATGATCAATTATTGCTAATTGTCACATAATTTATAAGATAAGAGTTTAATGATAACGATAGGAGGTCGTACGACAGAATTACGGTGAATTAGACCGTAGAAGTCCAAAGTGTTCAAAGAGTAAATGAATTAGATTGTACTCAAATATTAAGTATCCTTTTTACGTGTGATTGCTTTTATAATTAGTAGTCTTGTGCATTTCCTACCCTGAGTTATTTGATTTAAGTTAGTGAAATCACAGTGGAATTTGAACTAGTCAAGGCTGAGCTTTACTTGAAACCCAAACATCAATAACCTCGACGAGGTTATTACATTGTAATATATCTTAAACTTTCTTTGTAATTCTAAACATGTTTTATTTTCAAAGAATTATCATTTTCTTTATCCTTATTGATGTCAAAATATGTGTTAACAATTATATGTTGGACTAATATGCTATAAGCAATAATTTATTCTTAAGTTCATTTATTCAAATCATATTTTAAGTAATGCTGCCACTTGTGCAATAGAATAACCTACTGGGGACGAAATTTCGAAATTTCAAGCCACTGTCAGTCGAAAAATGACATCTGACCTCTTCCAACTCTGCGCAAGGTCTCTAATGCTCAGTTAAATTTAACATATGGCCTCTCCGTATATTATTCCCTTTACAGTCCGATCCCGGGAAAAAACCTCAAATTTTCGAATAAAACTAGACATAAACTTTCATTTATTTCTATTGGTGTGTTATATTTATGGACGAAATGTTCTCTAAAATTACTATACCAGCGTTTCTCAAACTTCGGGGCGTGCCCTCTAGTATATCGAAACAGCAATTTATCGAAAATACCCAAATATATCCCCAAAAAACGAAAAAAAAAAAAAAATATTATAATTTTCTGAAAAGGGAAACAAAAAACAAAAAAACATTTGACATAATAAAAAATAAAATAAAATTTACACTGATATAATTTCACTTTTCAAATATATCAGTACTTTCCCGGGATATTTTATAATTTAAATTTTAAAGGGATCCGACCACGTTCGGAATGATTTTAAAAAACGAGTAAATGGATAATATTTATGACATTTTGCCCTCATTTGATTTGGCAAGGATATAAAAATTGGGGTTTGAATAATTTTTACAATAAAAAAATTTTTTAAATACAATTTTTTGGACAAAAAAATTTAAATTTGAATAACCTTTTTTTCCAAAGTTTTCCTTTTTGAAAAAAGCTTCTATTGTATTAATATTTTCCGGGAAACCCCAAAATATAACTCCCAACCCCTCCCGTCAAAAGGGTCAACTAAATTTTTTAAATACATAACGGAAAATGGTTTTTTCCCTGTTTTGAAAAAAAGGAAATTTTTAAAAAAAAATACGCCGATAATTATTTCAAATGGTTGTAACTCTTTAATATAATGTGAATTTTTTAAAACCTTTTGGAATTACAGTGGTCAAGGCCCTTTTAAGGGAAAATAAAAAATACAATGGACATTTCTTAAAACATTTGGAAAAAAAGGTTTTTCTAAGGAATTTTTTAAAATATTCAAACCCCTTTTAATTTTTTTAAAGTCGCAAAACAATGTTATCATGTATTTTTAAACTAAATGACACTAATCATGAAAAAAATTTTCATTTTTTGCTTTTTAAAACATGGTTTCCGGGGTAAAAAATTTTAAAATAAAAACGAGTTTAAAAATTACTGGTGACCTTATGAGAATATCAAAAAAAAAATTATATACAAAATTTAATACTTATTTTGATAATTTGTACGGTTTATAATTAAAATCGTACTGTAGCTTTACGTCAAAGTGTATTAATATGGGAAATTTAATACATTTTTTGATGTGGGGGTGCGTGAAAATTTTTGATTGAAAATCGGGGCATAAGTATAGAAAGTTTGAGAAACCCTTCGACAGATCTCATCTTGGTATCACAACGTTCGAAACCGGGATTTTGAAAAAGCGTATAAATAAATAATTTTTTTGATATTTAGAGTAATTTGAATTAGAATATGTATATACAACTGTTTTAAAATTATTATTACAAGAAAAAATTATTTAAAGGCGATTTTTTGGTAAAAAAAGAGGGCAAAATTCAAATACTTTCAAAACATTCTTTTTTTGTGAAAGATGTTTCTTTAATAACAACACATTTTGCCTATATATAGGTCAGATTTCTCTATAGAGCCTAAACTAGGATTTTTGAAATGTGTTGTTTAGAAGTGGATTTATTCATGTTTTGTGATGCTTTTGAGTAAATAAATTTTAAAAAAAAAACACCGGTAATTATTTCAATTGATAATATCTCTGAAAAAAATGAGAATTTTTTATAAAATCCTAGTTTAGGCTCTGTAAAATTTTAGCTATATATAGGCAAAATATTATTAATATAGAAGCATTTGAATAAAAGAATAATGTTTTGAATATTTGTCACTCTTTCTTCATTTTTCCCCAAGCAATCCTATTTAAATCATTTTTTATTGTAATAATATTAAAATAATTTTATACGCATATTCTAATCAGATTACTCTAATTATTAAAAAAAATTATTCTCTTTATACTATTTTTCAAAATCACGGTTCCTTACGAGTCGAAAAATTTTTTAATCAAGAAAATTTTTAAAAATCCGATAAAAAATTAAAGTAAGATTTGTTGATTATTACACTTAGTATCGCATATTCACTTTTAATGGATATAAATGGAAAAAAAATCATTAATTTTTATATGGGGGAATTGGGGGAAATTTTCCCGGTATTTTTTAACACGCGTTTATGATTTTCACTTGTTTAATGGAATTTTTTGGACCTCGATTTTACCCCTTTAAAAGGTCAGATTAATTCAAAATTTTTTGCACCCCTTGTCAAGGACCGATGACAATAAATTAATATCAAAATTTTGCTTGCATTGTCCTGATCAGGATCGTCAAAAATAACAATTGTAAAGATTCCGAGATTTGGCGATTAAGTCATTTTCGTTTCCAATTTGGCGACTAATTCCAAATATGGCGCCCAAAAAGCCCTCTCCCCTTTTAAAAGGGGCGCCCCTTTAAAAATAAAAAACGTTTTTAAAAAAAAATAAAACAAAAAAAAAAAAGTGTTCTTTTGAAAAGAAAAAAAAAAAAAAGACTAAAAGATGTGAAAAAAAAAATAGTTTATGTTCGGGAAACTAAATTTTTTTTTTTTTAAATAAAGTAAACGTTTAGAAGTGATGATACAATTAACATTGTAGCAATACGTTTAAAAGGGGAAATTTTTATGCTCTAACTGTTTAAATATTTTTTTTAATTTTGAAAAAAGCAATATGTTTTTGAAGTGGTGATTCGAATTAACATTATAGCAATCCCTTTTAAAAAGGGTGATAATACGATTGACATTTAATATTTCTTCTTGACATACATCAGTTAGACCTGTATGTATAGAGACGGAATCTTTGTAATATAACGGTAGGGGAGACTCTCCGGGGCCCCCGTAAACGGAAAAGGAATAATTCCCCTTTTCAGACCCATGTATTAATATCCATTGAAGAAGAAAAAACTATAATTCCCCGAAAATATAATTCCAGCCCAAAAATCAAAAATCAAAAATAAAAAATTTTAACAAAGAATAAAATGATAGTTTTAAAACCCAAAAAAAAAAGGCTTTTTTTGCAAACCGAACTAAAAAGAAAAATTAAAAATTGTTTTTAAAAAAAAAAAAAACATTTTTTGGAATTTAATCGAATAAAAAAAAATTTTTTTAATATAAGAATGGGGGTTAACGAAAACAAATATTGGGGGTAAAATCGTGGGGTGCTTTGTCTTTAAATTTTACACCCCTCAGCATTTCGGAATAGATCTAGTAAAAAAAATTATTTAAACCAATTTAAAATAAAACGCTTTTTTTCCCAATGACTTAATTTTGTTAAACATTTTTTTTCTTTATATTAAAAAACTTTAAATTCAATTCACTAAAAAAAGCGTTTTTTAGCAAAATATAATTTATTTTTCCCCATTTAAAAACTGAATTCACAGTGATTTTTACCGAACTTTTTGATATATAAACTTTTACGTATAATAAAATTAAAATATGTTTATAATTATCTTTCCTGTGAAATTTTGGAATGCCTTATTATTTAAACATGTTTCTAAAGTACTGATGCACATAAACAGAAAATGTATAATCTCAATATCGTTATCTCAAATTTATATTTCAGAATCTGACATTAATATCTGTAACCTGAATACATATATCAACTTGCATGAAGTTTTAAAGAACTTTCTTATCTCGTTTAAGTAAACTTTTATGATATATATATATATATGATATTTTAGGTTTTAACTTTTTTCAATTGGGAAAAATTTAAATTTTTTGGGATAAATGATTGTTACAATTTGGGAAAAATTTTTCACAAATTTAGAAAAAGTAAACCAAAATATTGATACAGAGTATAATCACCTTGGTGTAAGTATATTTCGCCATAAAGCATTATTCGGGTTATGAAGGTAGCGAATTTCCTTTATCAATACTAGATGTTTTTTGTGTAAACCTCTTGATGCCTCTTACAGCCAATTTACAGTAAAATTGATTATCTTCAGTACCGGTAGAGGTCTTATAGCGAATAAAATCATCTGATTTTTTTAACATAGTAAAATTTTGCATCGTCAGAAAAAAAAGGATAAACTAATAGGTATTAAGATAATTTTTTCGACTTCTTCAATTAATTTAAAATATATTTAAAGTATTTATAAAGTAATTTTACTACCATATATTGCCATAATAAATAGTTTTTTTAATTAATTTATTTGTAAAACTCCTCATGCTCCACATTACATAACATGAGGCTTAAAGACGTAACACAATTATATCATTTAAAACAAATTTGAATAAAAACAAACATTTAAGACAAAAACATAAAATAAAAAGGAAGAGTGAAAATACACAAATATAAACAAAGGGAGGTACCAATCAAACTTTAAAAATCTATACAGTAAACAAATTTTCTTAAGACATTTAGGCTTTCAGTACAATTGACCAACAAAGACAAAACAGGTGGCCAGGAAATATCTAAACGTTTCAACTCCTTTTTAAAATTCTCTCTTTTACAGAAATAAAGTTTACAATACAACAATACATGTTCTCAGTTTCAGCATCCTGACCACAAGAACAAATATCACTATCAATTAAATTAAATCTAGACAAATAGCTCTTAAAATTTCCATGTCCTGTTAGAATCTGGGATAACTTGAAATCGGTAACAAATTTCTTACATTTAAGCCGTTGATAAATGGTCGGAAAAAACTTTTTGGTCCACACAGCTTTACGCGAGGCCAAGAATTTGGTGTTCTAGGAGGAAACAATTCTTCCCCAAGCTACATGCTTCCAGTGATAATAAGTAGTTTGATTTTTGTTTTTTAATCTACATACAGACCATCAAGAGAATTGATAAGTCCGGGTGGCTCCAAGTAATTTTTTGAACAGATTGTCTCATATTTAGCTGCATTGAATTTATTTTAAGTTCTGAATACAGGACAAATATAGTACGTGAAATCTATTTTTTAATTTTCAAAAAAATATTTACTTCACGAGACTAGAGATTTTATTTAACGCGAAATTCTGCGTTATAATCTGATAAAACTGAGTAACAAATCACATCCCTCCAATCAGTAAGCTATAATTTTGTCATTAGTAGCTTTTTTCTCATTTATTTAAATTTACAGAAAATTGCGATTCGCCTCTGTTCTCATGACCCTGAATAAAAAAAAATGTTCTTGAAATTTCTGACTGTCATAGTTCTTATTTTATGGAAAATTACAGGTAGTTGTATACGTGTGGAATTGATGTAAAAAAAACTGCATTTGTGTAGCGCTTGGCGAAAAACTTGAGATAATTATGTAATATGATATTTATGTACATAAGACTATGTTACACAAGGAAGGAATATTGCAAAAAATATTCAGGCTATTTAAAAATTACACTGTAAAAGAATTAATGAATAATTCATAGTATATTTTTAGATTTTTTTAATTTATTAAATTTGGATTCATTTGTATTGCCATCAGATTTTCTATAAATGTTTATAACTATTTTTATTTAGTTTTATCTGATTTATAATACATCCTTTACTTTTTAGGTTTCCCAACTGATTAGAAAAAAAAATTTTTTTTTTAATAAAGGTATCCGACTACGCTCGGAACCGTGATTTTGCAAAAGCGTATAAATGGATAATATTCATGATATTTAGTGTCACTTAGATTAGAAAATGTACGTAAGATTGTCTTAAGAATAGTATTACAATAAAAAATTATTTAAGTTCAATATTTTGACAAAAAATGAACATAGAATGACCCATTTTCAAAATATTCTCCTTTTGTGAAAAATGCTTCTACTATAATAATATTTTGCCTGTATATAGCTCAGACCTCTGTACAGAGGCTCAACTAGAATTTTTGAAACATATATGTTAAAAGTGGGTTTATCCATGTTTTACAACAAAGGGGAGAAGTTTTAAGAAAAAAACACCGATAATTATTTCAATGGGTTGTAACTCTGAAAATAATGTGAATTTTTCAAAAATCATAGTTGAACCTCTGTATAGAGGTCTGAGCTATATACAGGCAAAATATTATTATAATAGAAGCATTTTTCACAAAAGAAGAACATTTTGAAAAAAGGTTATTCTAAGTTAATTTTTTGCCGAAATATTGTATTTAAATAAATTTTTTTGTCAAAATGTCCTTAAAACAATTTTATACATGTATTCTAATCTAAGTGACACTAAATATCATGAAACTTATCCATTTATGCGCTTTTTTAAAACCATGGTTCCGAGCGTAGTAGGATACCTTAAATTCCGATGCTATTATTGAACGCTCTGGTATTGCTTTAATGTATATTTTATGTAATATGTTCCATTATTTCTTTAAAATAAAGTTCTTATATTTTATCTTGACAAAAACAAACTTTGTTTGAATTGTTTCTTAAATTATCAATGATTTCTCCAATCCCCGTCCAATTAAATTTCAAATCTAGTCTCATTCCTCAAATTATTTTCAAATATAGTGTTACTATTTGAAATTCTTCAAAATAGGGATTATTATAAATTATAATTTTAAAAATAATTTTAAGTAATTCTTTAACTTCATTGTAATTCTTGAAATGATTAATTGCTTCAACTAACGTCAGGCTATTTGTTACACAGTGAATAAAGTCAACGAATTTCGATTCGCTACCAAATTACGAGGGCGATACTTGTGATGATCCTTTTATGGATCAAAGTTCCATTTTCTTCTAAAGAAGTGTTTGATGAGGTATAGGCGTGCCGTCAAACAATTTTATCTTGTAATTATTGGGAACATAATAAAACTAAAAATTAACAAAACAAACCTCTATTTACTACGAAAAAATACCTTTTGCATTGTGCATAGTTATAAATGTTTTACTTATACGGGTAATGTACGTTAAGTAACATTAGTGACTTCTGTTTTTGCAGATTGGATGACAAAAAAATTATATTAGGATTGTAAGATGTTACTTTTTGTAGAATACGTGATGAATTGGATTCATCTGCCAAACGGTTTCAAAGCACTTAATAATATTTGCTGTGCTTCACTTTTTTGGCAAGAGGGTTTGTGATTTGTTTCAAAATGCCGTTTTACAGACAATGTTCTGCATACCACTATTCCAGAACATAAAACACACACCGCTTTGTCGCCTTTACTAATAATGCCATATTTCTAGATTCAACAAATTTGAAATTCTCTGTTACACTTACTATCTTGCACTTAGTGTTCTTTTGTTGAACTAGCCATGTTAAATAACGGTTAAAAATCGTAAATACAGTTGAACCTGTTTTTGTGCGGTAGATGGGGACCGCATAAAAAAATCGCACAAAAAAATATTCAAAATTTTCATAAATTCTTACATATAACAAACTAATTCATGGAAATACTACAAAAAAAATTTTTATGCGGTGGATAGCGACGCATAAAAAAAATCGCATTTATAAAATATGCCAATTATTTACGAAATTTATGTAAGAATACTTCCATAACAAAACAAATAATTAAATACTACTCATGGAAACATTTTAAAAGCATATAGTTTCTCATTGTATATACGGATAAGTCTTTAAAATGCACATACATAATTCATCGTTACTCATCGTAATCCAAAGTCCTATAATGAATAAGTTCAAAATCGCTTTCGTCACTTGAAGGTGCAGTTTCAATTGATTTATTTTTTGGCAACATAAAGTAAGAGATAAGTTTTTGTGACGAAAGACGGGTGGTCAGTTGCTTGTAAATGTCACAATAGCCAGCTATACATGATTGAAGCCCTTTTTGGAATTTTATACTCCTTTCTTAACCGGTATCTATTTTAAGAAAATGCTTTTTCAATTTGTTGGAAAGCTGGGTCTCTGCATATTTTTATCCCCTCTCAAAGAATCTGGCTTCTTGTCCGTCTTCATAATTTATTAAATTATTCATAATGTCACTTCATTGAAAGTTTCGTATTTATTCAAGAGTGGGCTGCTGGAGCGTTGAGAGAAAGCAACAGAATGCGAATTGTCGGGAGACTGTTTATAACAAATGAACAGAGCGTCTTGAAGTGCCTACATTTCAGTGGCGTAACATACACCCCCGCATCACGGGGGTAGGACTCTAGGGGCCCAAGGCCTGACTTACGCTAAATACGTATTTACCCAATTTATAAAATATTAAAGACAAAACCTGACTTTCAGGGGTGGTCCTAACATTCTCCGTTACACCACTAGTAAATAGATAGAAAACATTACAGTGGAGCCAAAGCCATTGAGTCCTGTCACGGGGGCAGGACTCTAGGAGCCCAAGGCTTTACTAATGCTAAATACATATTTACCCAATTTATAAAATATTAAATGCGAAACCTGACTTTCAGGAGGGAGGGGGGTCCTAACATTCTCCATTACGCCACTAGTAAAAAGACAGAAAACATTACAGTGGTGCTAAAGCCATTGAAATTCATACACCGCATAAAAAAAATATCGCACAAAAAGAATCGTACAAAAAGGAAATTGCATAAAAAAAGACCGCAGAAAAACGGGTTGGACTATATAACATAGATAAACTTTAAAATACAGTTGTCTTAATGAAATTGACTATGCTCTGCGTAGACAGAATTTACATCATAAGCAATTGTAGTCTACGACATAACTAAGGCAAGACAATAACAAACGAGAGTAGACCCCGCGACCGATCATTTACTTTTATTCGTAATACTTTATCGTGAGCTTTGAAATTTTGAAATACAATGCAAACCATTTGGATCACTGGCGAGCGAAAAATATTGTGTCGCGTGCCACTGGTTCGCCATCCCTGTACTAGATTCTCATCAAAGTTTCACTCTACGTTACAAGAAAACATTGAGTTCTAGTTTGATTCAAAGCGTAGCAAACCTCATTATTATTCCTCACTGTAGCTCTTCGGTAGAACCAGAATCAACTGAAATTTACTGATCACGATGCTTACAACCTTGACCTCAAAGCGCTAATACTTTCAGTCATTTATATTCATAGAAAAAAAAAGGAATATTGGTAAGGGAAATAATTCTTCAAAAAATATCCATGTGATAAAGACCATCGTTGCCCTTAATTGTTCTTATTTCCAATCAAATTGATGAGCTATGTAAATCTTTTGAAGCTTACATTTTTCTGAGAGATGTGGATCATTTCACGAAGAGTTCATGGCTTGAAAAGTTCTTTATCCAAATGCAATCTGAAGCTTTCCTTACACTCTTCAAATAATGAAAACAAGTGAGAAAGTTTAGTCATTAATCATCGTTTGAAGTTTGCCGAGCTATTTAGCAGGATTACCATTGGATCACGGTCATCTGTAAGAATATGGGTTACCTTTAAGGCTACCATCTAAAAGTGAAAACAAGAATCATCCAGTATTGCCTCTTAAGAAATTAGTATTTTTAATTATGTATGCAGTACTTTGAACTCAGTATTTGACATTGATTTTGATTTTCGTAGAAATTTTAATTCAATGTTATTTTGAAATCTGAAACTTGAAATGCTTTGCCTTCTTTGAGGAAAAGGGTAATTTAGGGCAGAGAGAGTCACATGATAACCTTCAAAAAGAAATTAAATTAAAAATAAATTTAATCATTTTAAATTTCCATTCAAGTCTTTTGACTAAGGCCAAAAGTTTTAATTTCTTTCATAAAGAGTTTAGTAATCAAGAGAAACGTTCAATAACATTCAATTAGGGTATTTTTTTAAAATATGTATAGAATAGACAGTTTAAAAAATATTTTTTACCAATATGTGTAACTGTGTGTAGTATAAAACGAACTTAATATTTTTCATATCGAATTTTCGCGATGCATACAAATAAAATGTCACTAATAACTTTAATTCATAAATTTCCCCTTTTATAATCTAGTAATAAGCTACTTTTCGTTTAGCTAAATAATTCCGGTATTTTTTTAGTTGTATAAATCAAATACTCTGCTACAAAAAATGTTTTTTTAAAAATTTCAAGCTACCAATATATATATATATATATATACATGCAGTGAAAATCGTATAATTTTTTGACAAAAAAAGGAACATAGAATGACCAATTTTCAAAAAGTTCTCCTTTTATGAAAAATGCTTCTATTATAATATTATTTTGCTACTATATAGCTCAGACCTCTGTACAGAGGCTGAACAAGAATTTTTGAAATATACAACTTAGAAGTGGATTTATCCATATTTTACTGCAACAGAGGGGAGAAATTTTAAGAAAAAAACGCCGTTAATTATATTTCATTTGGTAGTAACACTGAAAATAATGTGAATTTTTCAAAAATCCTAGTTCAGACTCTCTGGATAAGTCTTTACTTTATATAAGCAAAATATTATTATAATAGAAGCATTTTTTACAAAAGGAGAACATTTTGAAAAAAGGTTATTTTAATTTTTTGCCGAAATATTGTATTTAAATAAATTTTTTTTTGTCAAAATATCCTTAAAACAATTTTATACATGTATTTTAATCTAAGTGACACTAAATATCATGGAAATTATCCATGTATGCACTTTTTTTAAAATCATGGTTCCGAACGTAGTCGAATACCTTAATTTCAGTCTTCAGAGAGGAACCAAACATGCTTCCAATATGTTGAAGACTGGTCTGAAACAAATATCACAGGAAATAACAGTTTCCAATGGTATTTTTTGACTTCATCACAAGTTAATTGGGCAAATATAGAAAATTGTGTTGAGTTTTTATATAAGGTATATATATATATAGGTTTTAATATTAGGCATTTCTTTCAGAAATGCCTAATATTAAAATCGATGACAATTGTCTGTTTGAAGAAGAAAGAAGACTGAATGCATATTAAAATTCTAATAAATTAGAACAATAGGAAAATCAACATGATGAAAGTTATGGGTGAAAATACTCAATCCATTTCAAAATGAACACATTCCATATGAAAATTTAGTTATTCTTGTTGAACTTACGTTGTACTGCCCTGGAACTAATGCAGCAGTTGAAAGAGTTTCTTCAGTTGGTAATGATTTTTGGACAAGTGAGAAATCAAGATTGAATGTTAATATATTAGTTACATTGCTTACGTAAAACTCAGTATGAAGGATATTCTTTGCTCCCAAAATTTCCGATTTATTAGAAAATGATATGTTGACAAAAAATCATTCAATGGAAAAATACTCATTTAAGTAAATAATCAAATGGAATATAAGCGTAATTGGCGTATTTTTGTTTGAATTAATAAAATGTTTCATATATTTACGTTGTAATTTTTTCTTAAATTTCTCGTCCTCCTTTTAATTGTAAGAAAACTGGTTACCTTATTTCTACGAAACATGTGAAATCACTTCTCTTTCATTTCTCGTTTCTCTTAAATCGCCTGCGTGGCTGGTGTTTTCCGTATTTTGTTCATTCCCATATGAGTAATCTTTTCCTGTTAAGCGATTTTCGTTTCGTGTTAAGAGAAAAAAATACATGAAAATACATAGTGGTTTATAGGGACGTTGTATTATTCCGTGTTAACCGATATTTCGTCTTCGCGTTAAATGTATTTCACTGTATATATCGAATGAATAGTTTAAAAAATAAATTTTTCCAGTATTTGTGATTGTATATTTAATATAAGATGAACTTAACACATGTTTCATATCATATTTTCACAAAACTTGAAAATCAAATGTCATTTCTAACTTTAAATTATAAATCATTCTTTTTGCTCAAAACTTTCTTATCTCCTTTTTTAAAATCTAGTAATGAGCTTCTTTTCGTTTAGCTAAATAATTCCGGTGTTTTTTTAGTTGTATTGATCAAATATTTTGTAACTAAAAAAAATATTTTTATACCTTTCAGCCATAAATATAATTATATATTTATGCATAAAGATTTAGCATCAAAAGTATATAAATTAAAAAATGAAATGTTTTCATTATTAGCTTAACATTTTATCTTCTTTAACTAAAAATTGGTGTGTGTATGTATCGTTTCGTAAAATTTTAGTTATTACTTAAAAATAATGAAGATATTTAGATAAAATTTATTCTGCTTCTGCATAGTAACAGATCCTTGTGCACTTAGTGTTGTAAATTACGATTATTGATGTATATTTGTTTGGTTTCAGGAGGCCGTAGATTGAAGTAACCTGCAATATGGAAAAGACAGATGTGAAGAAATTCCTTTATTTCAAAAGTTTATAGTCCCTGGATAATCCACGATGAAAGGATCCGTTCATGAAAAATGATACACTATCAGGCCAAAAGCACACGGGTGTGGACTAGGAAAATCCTGAGCTATATATTAATGTGATGTCTATTGTTACCTATACATTAATTTGTTCTATATATTAATACGATGAAACCGGTACATAGTCTGGGGAAACTTTCCAAAGTTTTTGATACGTGACCAGAAGAATTGATTTCCAGGCGTCCATCACAGATGGAGTGAGTGTCGGCAGTGAAGATGGTCGATTTGGCCGGTTATGTAATCTGCATTATAATTCTATCCCAAAGGTGTTCTATGGGATTTAGATTGGGGTTTTGAAAAGGCCCCAGTCCAGTTTCTGTACATTAATTTCATCAAACCATGACTTCTGCAAGTCTGAGCGTGTAAATGGCGCAGTTATCCTGGAGGTAGAGAAAAGGGTCTTTCCCGAAATGTCGTAGAGTTGAGGAGAGAGCATTTTCCAGAATGTCCACATACATCTCAAAGTTCCTGTTTCCAGCCACAAGAATTAAGGATCCAGGTTAAATCATGAAAAACGCCTACAAACAGTAATGCTAAAACCATCAAACTTACTGTCGGTGCAGTCACTTAAAATGCGCTCGCCAGACACCGGCCAAACCCAGACAAGTGCATTGACTGCCTGATTGTAAAGCGAAATTTATCACTCTAAAGACGAATTGTTCACCTATCCGCAGTTGAGTCCACGCTTGACATTTTGGAGAGTGATGTTTAGCTTGTGAGCGACTGCACGACCATAGAATCCCTGGTTTTTTAACTCTACGAACAGGCCTGCTGCTAATCTTGCCTGATGAAATTCAAAACTCTTAAGTAATTTCAACCAACGAGAACTTGCGGTTTTGCTTTATTACCCTTTTCACAGTTCTACGGCTACAATCACTAAGTTTTTAAAGTTTCACTGCCTTCACGCTTCCCTTCACAGTTACATCCCTCACAGTGGATTTCGACTTCTGTAGAATGTCTGAAGCTTCACAAACTGACTTCCCACAAGGGGGGCATTCCACTATTATGCCACGATCAAAGTTACTAAGCTTCTTTGACGTACTCATTGTCTCACAAACGCTTAAATACCTTAACAACCACTACCAACACTTTTATAGCTTTCAGTTCCGCATCAAATTACATCACCCACAAGATCCACTTCTTTAAGGAGGTGACCGGATACATTTGGTCAGATAGTTTAGTCTGTCATATGACCTTTTATGAGAGATAAAAAGATGTATTTTCGTTATATTTGTAAACAAAACTAGATTTGCCAGCTTAAAGTAAAACATGGACTACAACCACCATCTGTTAATAAAAACTGATACTTTATACTTTCTTCAAACACGATCAATCTTTCGATTCGGGTTTTTCTTACATACGACTTTTCCAGAAGCAAAAACGTATAAGAATATCTTACCCAGACGATCGTACGGTTGGATCTGTAAGGGTTATAGCAGTGTATGCAAAATTATTCACGCTAAGAATGGTTTCTTGTTCACGAAAGATTTCTTACAGTATACTGGGTTCTTTGATATCCGTGGACACAATTTTGAACAGCACATCTTACCTCGACATCGATGCCGAATATGATGCATTCGTGTTTGGCTGTAATGTTCCCTTAAAAAAATTATTACTTTAAACAGTACTACACATCTTGCCACTGCGCTTAATCGATATCTAATTGGCTTGATAAACATCAATCAGGGTTTATCCTGCTTTCATGACCAGCTCATTCTCGTTGCCTCCATCCTTTTGAGTATTTGTGGAACGAAGTCGTAAGATCATTTCAAAGTTTTAAACGCCACCATCCAATTTTGCCTTGCTTAGAGCTATTAATGTAAAACACAGGCCAACATTCCTCATCAAAGATATGAAAAACTTGTTGAATCCATCCCAAGAAAAATATCGCATGTGATCAGAGCGAAAGGTGGACCAACTTGTTATTAAAGGGTGTCACTTAATTTTTGAGGGCCTTCAGTGTATATATGTACAGGGTGTATCTAAACTCTGCGGCAAAACTTTAAGGGGTGATAGTACACATCGAGACAAACAATATAAAATAGGAAACTTAGGGTCCCAAAAGTCTTCCAAAGGAGATAGGTGCCATTAAAGTTTAGGGTCCGACATTTTAAATGATTATAAAAAACAGAAAAATGAGTCAATTCGTTAGCGGTTTTCGCAAAAATTATTCTTTTTGTCTGTATTTTCCTGAAAAATAAATTTTAAAGATAAAGCTAAAAAAATATCGATAGAGGGCGCCTTTAGACTTTGGAGTAACGAACAACTATTTTTTACCGTTATTTTTTGTATCATATTAAATGCTTTCAAAAGCTTAGACTCAAACTTAAATTTTGAGCTCAAAATTTGAATCTTTGGGAGTGGTTAAGTAGCGCAAACGGAATTGTATTCAGGAGATGAAATTTAAAACTCCCTTCCCTCTGAGCAGAGTTCAGTTATTCCCGATCTTGGTGTCGTAAGACTTGGTGTCATAGACCAGGCAGCAACTACTACCTTCTACACGTAAAGTAAACAAGAGAGGGATGACAAAATTTTAAAAAAATTATCCACAATAGACATGAGCTACTTCTCTGCTCAAAATAAAAAGAAACAATTTGATGTACGCACGTAGTGCGTATGAATGAAGGTTGAATGAATGATGACACGTAGAAAATGGTACACGCATGATTTTCTTGCGGAATCACAAAACTGCTCGAAAAAGCACCCACCAGTAAAGATGCAGGCCTCACACCGCCGGCGGAGGGAATGTTAAACCTTAGCAAATACCCCGGGTATTTCCCGGATTTCGCCTGCTACGACGGCAATCCTCGCAACCAGAGCCTCGTCGGAGTCGACGGGGCTTGCGTAAACAAGACTCTTCATATGGCCCCAGAGGAAGAAGTTTAGGCAGGTGAGCGTGCCGGCCAATTTACAGGACCACCACGCCCAATCTATCACCCTGGATATGCTGTATCCAATGCACTTCGCACATCTGCCCTGAAATGTGCAGGCGCTCCGTCATGTTGGAACCACATACGAGCCTTTATGTTGGCTAGAACACTTTGCAGTAGAACTTTACATCCTTACATTCAATTAGCACCATACAGTTAAATCCTTGTGTACTACACTTTGCCTGCAAATCGGGTATTTTGCGGGGAGAAATCGCTTATGTCTGTTATGAATAACTTTTTTATTAAATTTTGTCATCCCTCTCTCGTTTATTTTACGTTTAGTGGGTAGTAGCTGCTGCCTAGTCTACGACCGAGCATCGAAGATCGTGAATAACTGAACTGTGTCCAAGGAAGGAGATGAGTTCAAATTTCACCTTCTGAACACAGTTGAGTTTGCGCTACATAACCACCCCCAACGATTCAAACTTTGAGCTCAAAATTTAAGTCTAAGCTTTTGGAAGCATTTAATGTGATACAAAGTTAGTGTTAGTGTTGTGATACAAACGAAAAAAAAAGTTGTTCTTACCCAAAAAGCGGCCCCATTGACTTTTTTTGAATTTATCTTTAAAATTTTTTTTTAAAGAAAATACTGAAAAAAGAATAATTTTAGTAAAAACCACTAACGAATCGACCCTTTTTTCCGTTTTTTATAATCATTTAAAAAATGTCGGACCCTAAACTTAATGGACCTATCTCCTTCAGAAGACGTTTGGGGGACCCTAAGTTTCCTATTTACTATTGTTTGTCTTGATGTGTACTATCTCCCCTTAAAGTTTTGCAGCAGACTTTAGATACATCCTGTGTAAACTAGCCATTATACCTACCTGCTTCGCTGGATATTTCATGATGTATGGTTATACACTTTGTTTTTAAGCAATTAATATCTAAACCTTAACACAGTGTTTCTCAAACTGTGGGGCCCCCTGGGGGGGGCGCGATATCCCTTCAAGGGGGGCGCGAGCATATCGAAAATGGTTAAAAAAAATTTACTGGAATAAAAAACAAAATACTTTCTGATATAATAAAAATACAGATCTACATTGATATGATTTTTTTTCATCTGGTGAAAAAGGTCATAAAAAAATAAAAAAAATATTTTGTTTGCTTTGCTGTAATCCTACGATGAAAATTTTTTTTATTACGTTTCTTTTAATCTAAAATATTACTTTTCTGATTTTCGACTTAGTGGTATGTTATCTGCATCCCTTTTTTAGGAATTTGTAAATTATATAATTCTGTTGGCTTTTTTCACAATGTGAGTTTTATGATACATGGATAAGATATTGGACTTTAAGGATTTTTTGGGCCAAAGATTTATTTTTATGAGTCTACTGAAACATATAATACAAAAACGTTAATTTGGGAAAACTGTTTATTTGTTACCAATGACCTTGACAGAGAATCCTCTAATATGACAGTCTTAATGGGAAGGGTAAAATGAATTGATCACATATCTTTCCTTTTTTGGGGGTGGCAAACGTTTTTTTTTGAATCAGGGTACTTGTTTTTTGACCGAGTTTCCGGATCACTTTTTCAAAAAAATTTCCTTGAACATGCTTTATTTTCCCTATGAATAACTTAGTGGTTTAAATTGTGATGTTGTACGACTGATTTGGTTTATAAATGTAAATGAGAGAATAGAAAAAAAAAATTGACATCTGTGACTTTTGAAAGGAAATTGGGGATCAAACAAGGGAAACACTTGCTGAAATAATGCATGTTAAACATGTTAGCGAAAGTAAATTTGAAAGCAAAACATGAAAAAAAGGAAAAAAATTTTTTAATAGCTACATTAAGAACTTTATCAAGAAAATAAAGCCATAAGTGTACCGCAAAATGCACTTCACCCGTCAAAAAAACACAAACAAAAAAGTTCAACAGAATATTTGTCGATCATCAACGGACATTAAAATTACAATAAGGAACAAAAAGTGACAGTTTTGGCAAATAACTTTCCCGTAATGTCAGCGTGTGTCTGGATTTTTGGCTTTTTTTTGGTCACGTACATTTGGAACAATTTAGTTCAGTTTTTTTTATATTTTCTCAATTTATGAAAGACAAACAAAAAATCCTTTTTAAATAGGTAAGTATATTTTCTCTTAGTTAAATTATTCACTGAAATTGTGATTTTTATCTTGTATATTGAAAATAATTATAAAAAAAAAAGAATTGAGGTGCATCACTCCCCGCGACCATTAACGTTAGTATCGAGTGCACACCTGATCCCGGCTAAAACATTTTGAAGTTTTCTCGCTTTAAATATTAAAAATTAACACAAATTTATTCATTAGAATTTTATATTCTTTTTTATTACTTAACATTTATTCTAAATGCTAATTCTGCGAGGCTTAAAATTACAGTTCATTCAAAACCGTTTATAAATATGAGTATTCATTCAATAAATCTTTTTACATTTTTGTATACATTGTCATGCACTTAGTTTTACTCTCCTTACAATTAAGCTATTATATCAAGAATAATATATTATCATTTTTTAAAAAATAAACTCGTGTTAAAGGGGGTATTTTCAGCCATTATAAGAACAAGTTTAATAATTATCAGTGACTTCCCCATGGGCTTTACTTGCAGAGCAAAGTTTTTCAAAAAGGCTAAAAATTAGAAATTGACACTTAGAGTTATTTTTGATATTTAGCTCAGATTATATTTTGTCTCAAAATAGCCATCGCAGAAAATCCGGGTTCAAAGGTATGATGTTAATAAATTAAAAGTAAAAACTTTTAAACAAGTTTTTTTAAATGCTTAAAGTAAAATAAAATTTTTTAAAATATTTTGTATCAACTTATAAATCGTTACACAATTTATGATATAAAAGCTTGTCGCGAGATTTACCTGTGTTGATAAACAAGCAAATTAAATAACTTGATCTGATTGATTTAAATTTTTTTAAATTTTCAATCTAAGTGAAAACGAGTACTTAAATCTCGCGACCAAGTTTTTATATCATAAATTGTGTAACGATTTTATAAGTTGATAGCAAAAATATTTTTAAAAGAAAAGTTTATTTTTTTCTTTTAACATTTAAATAAAAGCTTGTTTTAAATTTTTTTTTTTGCTTTTAATTTATCTATATTTAGCTGATATCTATATTTTGTCTTCTAAGCAGCCACCACATTTTGCAATATGTTCCAATTTAAAAATTAGAGAAAGGAAAAATAACATAATAATTATCCTATTACTTAATTTTTTTTTTTTAAAGTAACGTATACAAAATTTAATAAATTATGTTATTAATCTGTACGATTTATAATTAAGATCGTGTATTGTAGCTTTAGCGTCAAAGTGCATTATTATTGCATTCAGTAATTTATTAATGTATAAGGGGGGCGCGATAAAAATTGTAATTGAAAAGGGGGGGCGCCAGTATTGAAAGTTTGAGAAGCACTGCCTTAACATTAAACTTCGATTGTATTCAAAAATAATTTTTTGACAGTGGCGTAACGTAAACCTCCGCATCGCGAGGGGGGAGGCATCACTCTAAGGGGACCAAAACCTATGTTATGTTATAGTTTTGCAATCCTTTGTAAGATTTGGCCTGGTTCCCAAAACCTGACTTTGCGGGGGGACCTAATATTCTCCGTTACGCCAGTGCCTATAGACCTTGCCGTTTGATTTATAAAAGACAGGAAAAGACAAGACAGGACATGAATTTCTAAAACAGAAGTATATTTATCTTTTACGCCCACATATCCTACCCTTGGAAGCTAATTTCCTCAAAACCTATTCTTAATGGATCTCTATTCAACAACAACAACAAAAAAACATGTCTACCAAATTTCAAGTCTGTAGGTCCAATAGGCAGAAAAGTTGAAATTTTTATCTTTTATTTTTATCTCCCTAGCTCACTTAAAATCGATTTTCGCAACTCGCGTTTTTCGCAGATCTCTACTCAACTAAAGAAACTTGCCAGCCAAATTTCAAATCTGTAAGCCAAATTCCTCCTGTGATCCCGTAATGAGCGAGTGAATCGGTTTTTCTCGTATATATACATATTAAGAATGGGTAAAATAAGGAAGATATTTTATGAGAACATTGGAAATATATATTCAACTTGTCTAATATGTTTTAAGAACTGCATGAATTTGTCACAAAATTGATGAATTTCATGACAAGTATTAATTATTTTCTTTCAGAAAACATGATAATTATATGATAAATAAAATAATAATTGATCGTAATTTCACGTAAATACTTGTTTTTATAATAATTCATATCACATTTTTATAAATGTTTGCAATTAATTGTCCCATTTCGTTTTATAATTCTTCTTCGTTCTATAATACTCATAAGCATTTTTTTCTTCTTTTTTTGGATAAATCAAAATCTAAGGAATTAACTTATTTTAATTTTTTTTGTGTGTACTATTAACAAATTTCTTTTATTATTAAGAAAATATGTGAAACTCTTTAGAATGTAAATATATTTTTACTCGCCTTAAGTTTAAGAAAAAAAGGGCAGATAAAAAGAGATCATTGGTGTATCTAAATCTCAAAAATAGTTTTTTTTAGAATCTACTTTTCTTTTTTTTTTAAAAAACAAATTAAGATAGACACGAGTTTTGTCAGTCGTATATTTGCAAACAAATCACGACTTGAGTTGAGCTTGCGAATTCTAATTCCAGCATTTGAATATACCCTAACATCTAAGATTTTATCATGGATGGAAAAAGAACATCGTATGCATTATTTATCTTAGTCACAAGTCATTTTTAGTACTTGAGTCAAAAAAATCTCTACACAGATATTTATATCTACATTTCTTGTCTCTGAATATTTATGCAGCTTTTAATAACTCAAATATCTTTTGGGAATAAATTATTAAATCTGATTTTTTAAGGCAAGCAGTTACAAAATATGTGTGATGAATAGAAGAATATCACATCTCTTAAGGAAAACACACTTGATGTTTTTAATATATAGTATTTGCAAATAATAACTCTGAAAGAAAATACCCTATTTTAGCCACTGCTTATGACAGGTTTTAAAATGAAAGGAAAAAAAATTTAGAAATGATATGTTCGAAATCTTAAAACAAATCAGAAATAGAATATAATATAAGTTGTTTTAATGACGACTTTTCAGCTGAGAAATATAACAATAAATTATATGAAAATGCGTAACGATAAAATGAATTAAGGTTTTCTCTAAGAAATCTGGGTATTTTTGCGAAATATATGTGAATGGAACTTAATCGGGAACATCATCTAATGTTTTTCTAAATGAATTTTTAAATATTATTTTAGCTATTCACACACACACATATTTACTATATTTTCGTGATGTAAATAAAAACTCGAAATGAAAAGCTCAATCTCGGTTCCGAATTTTAAAAAGTCCATATAATATACCACAAAATCCGGGGTATAAAGCGCACCTATACTTTCAAAATGCATTTTTGAATTTTGAAGTATATTCGCCGTAAAACGCGCCACCCCTTTTTTACGAAAGAACCTTCAAAGTACGTCAGCGATGCTATTATGTTTTAAATCCATTTGTTTGAGGTATTATCCAAAGATTTTTAAAAAAATAGTATATTTCTAGAAAAATAACCCTTTAAGCTCATAATGTATGACTGAGTGATTGAATATTAACGTCGCACTGTTCAGCTACTCGAGGGCTTTTGGTGACGGACCACGTAATTTTGAACTATGGTCAAGTGACGTGGACGACACCTGAGCTGGCACCCCCTCTCTCATAATGTATGACATTTCTTTTAAATAAACAGTATTTTCCGATCTTTGTAGAAGTCTAAATTTTTTATGCACATCTCTTTTTTTTATTTTTGAAGCTCATTTTTATACCTGGAGTATAACGCGCACCCGTAAATTTCGATCTTATTTTTTGGGTTAAAAGTGCGCGTTATACGCCGGATTTTAAGGTATACCTTTTCAATCCGTAGTTGCAATTATTTTTTGTCACGATTGCCATCCGCCGACTGAACACCTCCGCCAGTGTTCTGATGTAACCCTCCTCTAGAAGCTATAGCTTCCATCTTAGAACAGCGTTTGAACACAAATTTAGCGTTATGTTAAACAAATATTTGTAAACGCTGGTTCGAGTTTTTTCAAGAATAATGCGACTATAAAACTGTAATTTGGTTTTATTTGCGAGGTAGTGCTATTTGCACGCTGTTCCAAGATGAAAGCTACAACAACTTTTAGCGGAGGTGCTCAGTCGGCGGATGACATTCGCGACAAAAAAATAGCTGCAATTACGGACTGAACATCGCTACATCTTTCATATTTCTGGATTATTTTAATAAATTCAGTTATAAAATAAAACACTCTGGAAATTTAGAATATAATAGGGATAATAAAAATAACGAAAGAACAGTTGCAGAGAAAATTTGCTTCTTTAGTCTCATCCAAAGATCCAAAATCTTAAAACTCCTACTAGGACTTCACCTATCAGGACAATAGTATTTCTTATCATTGGACAAATCTCATAAGTAGTGAGACATAGCCATCCTGTGATGACCATGTCTTGCCGGTTCCGCGTAAGCTAGAGGTGTGGGATTATCAAAATGATGAGACATAATTCTTAACACAACTTTTATTAAGAGTAACTTATAATACTTAAATTCTAATTTGACAAATTTAATTAGAGTGAGAGTCAAGCCCAAATTAAATCACGTATTTAAGTCAGATCACGCAACTAGATCCTCTATCTCAATTATCCTAAATAATCTTGTTATCTAATTACTTATATCTAATATTACCTTTTCCAGTTCTGGTCCCTTGACCTAGAGAATATTATCTATAAACTTTATATATGAAGATTCTTGATCCGCAAGGTAGCTAATTCTTGATCCTCAAGATTCCACACTAAGCTTTGTCACTCTATCGATCAGAATAATTCCACACTAATATCTTTTTGAGCCTGCCGCGCTATATCTAGGTTTGCTACGCTATATCTAAGCTTGCCACGATATCCTTTATAGTATATCTCATTTACATATTCGATCCGTTTCTCTTCTTGGTATTGGTTTGGATAAGTTTTGCCATTAATCGTGGCCGTCAAAGAACATAGGAGTCATGTTAATCAGAAAGACGCGAGAGACGTCACAACCCCCAAGAAGAAAAACGTGATTTACTTAAGGGTTCTCAATGCCCTTAATAAATTACGTGTCTAAATCTCTATTTCTAAATTTCTTCGCTTTCTGAGTTTTATTTAAATTTTAATCTTAAATCTTCATTTTAACTTTTATAATTTCCAATATCTATCTTGACTTTAATTTTCATTGCAATTTTAATCTTAAATTTTAACTTTTATAATTTCCAAAATTTATCTTGACTTTAATTTTCATTACTCATCTTAGAATTTTAATATTCAATTTAATTTTAAACTCGTGACAATAAATTTTACTCCAATAACTAGGCCAACATTAATAATTACTGTTTAATTTGTGCCCACTCTCACTTTTACATTTCGTTACTTAAAATATTTATATTAAAACTATTATTCTGGGTGCGCAGACCCAATCTAACACTGCATATGGAGCTGGTACTTCTGCTCCCTTTCTTAACAGCCTGGAAACACGTTGAAGCTTTACTTTTCAAGATTTTCAGGGTCAGTCTCCCTGAAATGAAACTATTTGAGTCTCTATTTCCATAATATTAATCAATTTTACATATATTATTTATATATCACAATAAATTTTTATCTCCATCCCCACATCTGGTTTCAAAAAAAACTCCCAATGAGCCGCGCAGCGCCGTTATTATTATTGTTAGTGCCTTGACTACGCCGCGTTTCCCTGAACCAGATGCCTCATAATACGTAACAATACAACAACATATATATATACACATTTTATGCAATTACAAACATTTTTCAATAAACCATTATAACAAATAACCAAAGGAATTTTCGCATCTCACGAAGTCATACATCGAAGTAAACAAATGTGTGAATACAAATGTTTTTCTTCAGAAAAAAATTTTAACAAGTCAAAAAGTTCCAAAATTAAATGAACACTCATTGTAGTGTTTGACTTGGCTTACAACTTTTAAGCACCGCCCGAGACTTCCTTCTTTGCAATAATTCTTCCGACCACTTGTTGGAAGATCATAAAAAAAATGAAACAATACAACCTGATTTTTATATTCGGTCTCCCACATTCACGTTCAACGATGAGGTGTCATCACTCTATTAAAATTATCATTTCGCTCATTTCGAAATGAGTAACCCCTGTTGCTGAATCTTTGATCATTATTATTAAACCTATTCCTCTCGAACCCTCTATTATTTTGACGGCTATTCTCGTAAAACTCATTTCTGTTATTTGGTCTACTCCTTATTTCTGAATTCCTCCAGTTTCTACCATTAGCTTCAAAATTAGGCATCCTATGCGCATTTTGACCTCGTCTTTTATATTATGGTTCTGATAACCCCTTTGTGATTTGCAAGAATATCTCTTCGAATTTAGCCAGGACTTCTAAAAGTTGGTATCGTATTTTGTGGACTTCGCACCTCCACATAGTCCTGCACCTGTGGTTCGAGTCGAACTAAAATATGATCCACTAAGTCTGTTTTGGGACATTCTAATTCTAAACTTCTCTTTTTTTAGTAATCTATACACAAAATCAGTCGCCTCCTGATTTCTTCCCTGCTGTGATGCATAAAACTCCGACTGTAGTTCTTTTTATTTTTGATCGCGGGAAAAGCCTTCGCTAATTCAGCTTTGAGCTGCGCAAAATCCGTGGCTGTATTTTGTACTAACAACGAACCAAATATCGAATACCAATCTTGAGCCCTTCCCCTGAGATGACTTTTTAAGTAAGCACATGACAGATTACTTGGGATTTCAAGTAACTGTATATTATTGTCGATACACTCGATAAACTCTGCAACATTCTCCGACCCTGAAAAGTACATTTCAGGTAGAATTGTATTTCCACCTACATTACCTAACCCAGAATTAAATACGTTCGGGCGCCATTGAGACATAGCCATCCTGTGATGACCATGTCTTGCCGGTTCCGCGTAAGCTAGAGGAGTGGGATTATCAAAATGATGAGACATAATTCTTAACACAACTTTTATTAAGAGTAACTTATAATACTTAAATTCTAATTTGACAAATTTAATTAGAGGGAGAGTCAAGCCCAAATTAAATCACGTATTTAAGTCAGATCACGCAACTAGATCCTCTATCTCAATTATCCTAAATAATCTTGTTATCTAATTACTTATATCTAATATTACCTTTTCCAGTTCTGGTCCCTTGACCTAGAGAATATTATCTATAAACTTTATATATGAAGATTCTTGATCCGCAAGGTAGCTAATTCTTGATCCTCAAGATTCCACACTAAGCTTTGTCACTCTATCGATCAGAATAATTCCACACTAATATCTCTGAGCCTGCCGCGCTATATCTAGGTTTGCTACGCTATATCTAAGCTTGCCACGATATCCTTTTATAGTATATCTCATTTACATATTCGATCCGTTTCTCTTCTTGGTATTGGGTTGGATAAGTTTTGCCATTAATCGTGGCCGTCAAAGAACATAGGAGTCATGTTAATCAGAAAGACGCGAGAGACGTCACAGTAGTTCTAGAATAATAGTTTCCAAAGCATAGATTGGTCAACACAGTTACCGTATTTAAATCTACAGGAGAGCTTGTGGAGAATAGTTCTCACAGAAATATCAAAAAGGTATTATTTTAATAAATAAGAACTGATTGAAAGAATCATCACAGTGCTTAGTATCACACAATTTCAGTGGTGCTGTCAAAAAATTATTCACACTACGCCTAGCATATGCAGATTGATGATCAAGAATAAAAAATGATAAGAATGATTTAACATTTATTAAAACGTATATTAATTCTCCCAATTTGTAGTTTATAATTTTACTTTTTCTTCATTTGGGTAGATTTTAATACGCTTTAAAAATTTTAATTGCATTCTAAGCATTTACATTATATTTACCGACCTTACAATAGAACTTGTGTGTTGCCATGACACAAAACACCAAAAAATAACTAACTAGACATGCCTTAAGTTTTGATACAAGTATAAAAAAAAGTTTAAATTAAAAGCTTTTTAGTAAAATTTAAAACTAAATGTTCCTAAAATTTTATTTTTTATCTTTTTTAAACATATTATCCCTTTTATTCAACATTATTACCTTTCAACTTCTCACGGGTTTAAGTCTCTTTAGCTAATAATTAATCGAGGTACGCAATATCTCCAAGAAAATTTCCATCGCTGCTTTCCTTGAAGAACGGGGGCCTCAGGGGTGTTAAATTTATCTAAAGGTCTTAAAATATAAACAGTTTTCAAACAGGTACAATTCTTTTAAATTTAAATTAAATAATTCGAATCTTTTATGCAATATTTATAAAGGAATGGGGCTTCAGAAAAGTATAAAGTGTTTAAAATATAATCATAATTTTAAAAATTATAAGCATATGAAAATAAAAAACTTTTCTATCAGAAATATTTATTAAGTTTTACGTCGCGCAGGCTATTTTCTAAAAAAGTAGCTTTAATTCCTAGCTATAAGTTGATTTATAAAGTTAAATGTTTTCTTATTACACTGTAGCTAATTTTATATAAATAGAATAATAGCTTACATATTTAAATAAAAAAAAATACACATTTTTAAAAAATATTTAAAAAATTACAATATTTTACACAAATATTTTGAAGTACAAAAGATATAATATACTAAAATTAGGTAGGGTTTAAAGAGTATGATGCATTTTATAATTCTATGTGAAGTTTTATACATCAGAGGCTACTTTCTTAGAAAATAGCGTGCGCAACGTAAAAAATACATAAAATTTATTATAGAATTTTCTTTTGCTTATGATTTTTAAAATTATTATTATATTTTAAACATTTTATACTTTTCTGAAGTCCCATTCTTTTATAAATAATGTGTAGAAGATTCGAATCATTTAATTTAAATTTAAAATAATTATACCTGTTTGAAAATTGTTTATATTTTCAGACCTTTAGAGAAATTTAACACCCCTGAAACCAACTTAAGACTGTTCTCATTGGGATGCTGTTTTAGGTCCACTTTTGACTCCAATATTGACCACAATTTATGGTCGAGTGGGGTTGAATCTGGTCTTCTGGAAAGTCAATCTTTGTGTTCTATTAAGTTCGGCACATTTTCTTTCCACCATTACTGGATCGTTTTCGCCTTTTGAGCAGGAGTCGACTCTGCTGAAAAATCCAAACGTTTCAATTGAATTGGTAAATAGCAACGGACATATAAAAAAGCGCGGACTTAATTCTTTTTAGATTCTTTCCTAATCAATATTTTTAAACTAAACTTCGAAAGAAAAGTAGACAATTTTAATTTTAATCTCAGTTTTTCAATTCCTACTATTAGTTCACTCTCTCCCTATATGTATATATATTTAACCCTTTTTTTAAATATTTAAATACATTTATAATTCTAGTGTCCCTTAAGTAATAGTAGTATGTAAACAAACTTTTAAATTTTATTTCTGTTCTTTTCATACTTTTCTGACGTTCTATTCAGCCAATTCCATGCTTTGAATTTGCATTTCAGTCCAGAATCTGGCAATATAACTTGTTTATTGTACTCAAATTTAGCGTGGGCTTTGCATTTTTGAATGCAATTTGTAGATAAGTTACCTTTTTATTGAAATAGATTCAGATATTCTATCCATTATTTTCAATAGGTCTTTGCTCAGTATTATTAACAGAAAGGAGGAAGATTGTGGCTGTGCTAAAAACATGTTCAACCCACTTTTATATAAATTATTTTATATATAAAAGCTGTCCTAAGGCAGCAATGTTTATATTACTGTAGCATCCATATTTTATATATTTTAAATTCTTTCTCTCTCCCTCTCTCTCTCTATTATTTTAATTTCTAATATAATATTTACTTTCAAAAATCTTAAGTCTGGCTATCTTGCAATTTTGATTTGTTTCATTTTTGATAATTATTGTTTATTTATCTCTCTTTAGTGCAGAATTTTGAATATATATACTATACTATACTGTTTGAATTAATTCGGACAAATGGGGGGGGAAAAAAGTGATTTTTCCAAATCCTTAGCTTTTTATTATTACATGCCTTAAATATATTGAAAAATCCGTATAATAGTACGAAGTAAGTCTTCCTTAAGCCTAAATGACCTTTTCAACACGTCTTCTCATTTACTCCACTAGAGTAGCACACATGTTCTTGATTTCAACATCGTGGAAACACACTAGTATAACCCTTTTATCATTTCCTCTGTTGTCGTGCAATTCATTTTAGCAAAACTATTCTTGAGAATATGCCATCAACTTTAAACAAGATTTAAGTCTGGGGAATTTTCAAGCCAATCGAGCACTTTTGTTTTATTTTTCCCATAAAAGCGTGGACCAATTCCGAATTGTGACAAGTGGCTAAATCATGTTGAAATGTTCCATCAAGATGTTTCCATGAATTAAACAATCCTACTTAATAATATTTCTATATATTTGACAGAATTCATGATGCCTTTAAGGGGAATTAAGCTTTCATTGTCCTTTGTTGTGAAAAAAAACCCCAAACATCTGTTAAGAAGGAAGTTTTACAGTCTGTTGGATATGATCTGGTAACAAAGTTTCCATTTCACTTCATCAAACTACACTTGATTTGTGTCCCTGCACAAATAAATATTTCATCACAGAAAATCCCTTTCTTCCAGTCGTTAAAAGTTCACGATCGGTATTTTTTAGCCATTGCTAAATGTTTTTTCATCATTTTCTGTTAGAAATAGTTTTTTCCTCAGTCTTGTTGCCTTAAGGCTACCTTCCGGAAGCTTTTTCCGTACAGTTGAGGTACTCTCTTCAAAACCATTATCCAATAAATCCCTTCAAAGGTCTGTTCTTGTCTTTCTTGTATCTATTTTGCTATTTATTATTAAAATTTTATCAATTCTTGGAGTAATTTTCCGCTGTCGCTCACATTTTTCTTTTCCTCTTTAGAAACGATATGATCCATAATCTTGAAAAGTTCTTACAATTCTTGAAACACTTAATTTGATCTCACCAACTGCCATGGCTATATTTCTCAGAGTCATAGAAATGTGTTCATTAAGAGTGATTTATTTCAGAATGGTTCCCCGGAGAGTAATATCCATCTTTGAACAAGTACAAGTAACAGATGTTATATAGAACGCAAAATTGAAACTACCAGCTGCCCCACTGAAAGGCTCTCAACTGAGCTCCTGATACATAAAACGAATAAATTATTGTCAAAGTCGATCTGTCACACTACCTAAAGACAGATATAACGGGTTTTAGAAGTTTGGGACATCTCTAGTAATGACATACCAAAAAAAAATATGTGTCCCAATTAATTCGAACAGTGTATATATATAGCGTTGGCCGGGTGTTGGTTTATTTTTGCTGGTGATTTCTGAATAAGCGGAGAACTGATTTTTCATTTTACTCTTCTTTATTTTCACAATAAGCATACTTTGACTTCACAATAAGCATAAGAGCACACAAAGACATAAGGGATAAAAGAGCTACAGCTATTTCTACATTTTCACATTCAGACGGAGACAAAAAAGAGAGAGCGAGCACAGAAAAACTCGCTTTTTATGCCGGCATTGAAGATCGCGTGACTCATTTGTAACAAGAGCTCTGATTGGTTAAAATGAGCGGGAAAGAGATTTATGATACTAGTTGAGTACGATTAAGATTAGGGTGTTAATTTTGAATCTAAGAATTAAAAGCTTATTTGAAGATTATTAAAAAAGAGTTAATTAAAAGGTTGCTAGAGGGAATTATTACAAAAATATATAGATATAGATATCTTGTTTAAATTTCAATCGTTGATAAAATGGTTTTCTATTCATTCATTCAAGTTCAAATACATTTTTAGAACTTATAGTGGATGATACTTGATGTTAATACAATTTTTTCAAAAAAAAAAAAAAATGAATAAATAGTAACAAACAAAAGTAATAGTCTAACAGAATTTATAGAAAGGAAAATTGTTCGATGTGCTCCTGTAGCTTATTGGATAGCGCGTTGGCCTTCTAATCCAAAGGGCGTGGGTTCGATTCTCAACTGGGATGGCCGAATTTCTCAGAATGTGATACCTTTTTTTACTATACTACTTTATAAGAATAATTAAATTTAATTAATGGATAAACATTAACAAACAAACAAAAAGTCCAACACTCTATATAGAAAGGAAACTAGAAAATTAAATATAAAATCGCGCTTTCTACTTTGTCACTTAATATTGTGATTCTGTCATATGTATGTTCATATTTATATTGATTGTAACTATTTAAAAAAAAGTAACTAAAATAAAATTTTTCCTTGTTGCCCTAAGAAGGAATTGATTTAATTTTTTTTTTATATTACTTGTTTTTGACTATGTTGCAATGGGTTTTTTTAAATGTATTTCTTTGAAATAATTCAATAAATTTATCCGAGGTTATATATATAATCAATAATTACAAAAATCGGAAGAATTAAAACAACTAACCTTTCAAAATAAAAAATAAAAAAAAATTAGAACTGCTTAAACCAAAACAGAATTTTTTGTAATAAGATTTATCTGACTCCCCATCCCTCTTGCTATGGCTATCTATCAATGACTCAGCTAATGAAAGTGATGAACAAGCTGAAATATTTAGCGTTCAAGGACAAAACATTTGACACCTGTATAATGTGAAGAGATATTTTTCCCTATTGGATCGACGAACTGAGTAATATGTAAATGGAACTGTTGACCCTATTTTTAAGGCAAAAAAAGTGGAATATTTTCCTTTTACTACGTTTAAAGAAGATTTGTGTGAACAGAATAATTTTTTTTCGCTAAAATCTCTCTTGCGTAATTGAAAAAAAAACCCCACTATACTATTAATATTTACAACATATTAATCTTTATTAAATAAATATATGGAATAATTATCAAAATGTTTTAATAATTGTCACAATTACCATTGTAATTTTTGAGAAATGTCGATTCAAATCATAGAATTTATTTTGATGTTTAAGCGAACTCTGATTTGTCAGTTAATACTATTAGTTCACACTCTCCCTATATGTCTTATATATATATATATATATATATATATATATATATATATATATATATAATCTTGTTCAAATTTTCAATCGTTGATAAAATACTTTTTATTCATCCATTCAAATTCAAATACATTTTTTTAAACTTGTAGTGGATGATACTTGACGTTAATACAGTTTTTTCAAATATTAATTCATTAATTAAATTGAATTAATGAATAGAAACAAAAATAATAGTCCAATACCATATATAAAAAGAAAAAGCGCCCGTTGTGTTCCGGTAGCGCAATGGATAGCGCGTTGAACTTCTAATCCAAGGGTCTTGGGTTCGAATCTCGACCGGCATGGCATAATTTCTCAAAATGTGTTTTCTTTTTGCTATACTATTTTATTGGAATAATTAAATTTAATTAATGAATAAATCGCGTATAACCAACAAAAATAATAGTCCAACACCATATAAAGAAAGGAAAATGGAAAATTTCTAAGAAAATCGCTTTCTCTTTTGCTTTTTCATATTGGGATTCTGTGCCATATGTATATAGATATTTATATGAACTCTAATTATTTAAAATTGTAATCATAAAAAGTAACTAAAACAAAATTTACTTTGTTTACCTAAGTAGGAATTGACTTAAAAAATTCTTTGTTTTACTGGTTCTCATGCATACACACATCCAAATAAATATCAATTATTTTAAAGATATATAGTAAATTCCGCATAACACGTAATAATTAAATACCAATAACATCAGCACTCTGCTACCTTTTTTTTTAACACACTTATTAACTTCACCTGTATGTAACGGAATCTTTGAACTCGATTTTTACCCACTTTGAAAGGTCAGTTTAATTTGAAATTTTGCACTCTTCTCAAGGACCAATGACAATACAATAATTTCATGAATTTGTTCCATTGTCCTGATCAGGATCATTAGGAATAACGATTTCCTGATTTGGCGACTATAAGATTAAGTTACAACACTGAAAGCAACCTTCTTTATGTGAAAAAGGGGTGGGTGCGTCAGCAATTTCTTACCATAATATAAACAATTGTCTAGTTTTTCTGAAAATGGAGATAATAAAAAAAGAAACTTGCATGTGAAAATAATAATTAGTTCTAACTCAGGGATGGGCAAACTTTTTCGGTCGCGGTCAAAAATTTAAAAAAAAAAAATGTTTGACGGGCCAAGATAAATTTTTGAAAAATTTGAAAAACAATATACAAGTATTACAATTTAAATATGTTAATTAGATTAATGAAATTATGATTTCCTTTTTAAAAGTTCCTTTTATTGAAGTTCGAGTGGCCGTGGTAGCCGAGTGGTACAGGTATCGGATGGTGGCTTGCCTCGTCACGAGTTCGAGCCCAGTACCACTAAAGACCCGCCGTGTAAGGCAGCGATGCACGTTAAATCTGTCGAGAACTAAAACGTCCTCCCGTTGGTGTGGTGTGGTAGTTAGGAAAGGGGGTTCCAGCTCAGGTGTCGTCCACGTCACTTGACCATGGTTCAAAATGACGTGGTCCGTCGCCAAAACCCCTCGTGTAGCTGAATAGTGCGGCGTTAATATTCATTCAATCAATCAATCAATCAATTGAAGTTCGAAGTGAGATTAACTGATAGAAGGCCAATGGGTATTCCAGAATCTAAAAAATGACGCATTTAAGATTAATTCATCAATAAATAAAAAAATAGTTTAAAAGACTAAAAATGCATGATTTTATTGTAGATCGAACTAAAAAATGAAAAATAAATTATAGTTGTAAAAAAAACTAAAAAAAAAAAACGCGCTTTTATGGTTAATCGAACTAAAATGTAAAAAAAAATAATTCTTAACATAAGAATAAAATGATTAGAGCGAGAAAATTAATGCCATTGCGGTAAAAGAGTAGGGTGTGCTTTGTACTACATTTTTACACTAACTCAGCATTTCGGAATAGAACTAGAAAGAAATTATAACAATTGATATAGAGTTCCCCACGCTTTTACCCCAATGGCATTAATTTTCTCGCAAATCCTTTTATTCTTATACTAAGAACTATTTTTTTTACTTTTTAGTTCGATTTACCATAAAAGCATGTTTTTTTAGTTTTTTATTAAACTATAATTTATTTCTACTCTCTTTTTTTATTAATTATTTATAAATAAATAATTAATAAAAAAGCTAATATATTATTTTAAATACTTGTAGTTTCAATAATATTTATTTTTAAAGCATCACGCCTTAAAAATATGAATTGTAATAAAATGAAAAGGAAAACTTTTTAAAGAAATATCGTAAACGTTTTATTTTAGTAACAAAAACTTTTACTAAAAGGCATTTATTGTAAAAATTATTTTTAAAAAAATTATTAATTTACTGAAAGTAAAAACAAATAAAATACATTGTGACATAATAAAAAATACAATTTACACTTACACTCACATAATACACTTATAAAGGCATCAGTACTGCACAATGTATTTTATAATTAATTCAACAATACTAAGTTAGAACAAGTTCAATAATTACCAGTGACCCCAAGGGCTTGTCATATTTCTAATTATATACAAAGATTAACACTTATTTTGATAATTTGTACGGTTTAAAATTAATCCTTTAACTGCTGATTAAAAGCTAAGTGATTCGCTCCCCTATGATACCGTTTTCCAAGTAGGCGTGCGTATGGGATTTATTGAGAGGAAGGGTGGGGGGAAGAAAAAATAAGCAATTCTTGTGAAATAAGTAAATCCTTCGCAAACATTGTCAAAATTCTTTATTGCGTTTCAAAGCCTTCGGAATAATTTTATGGAAAGCAGTGCACGGAAAACATCGTATTTCAGAAAGACGTATATATACGTCCGAGACAATTAAAGCTTTGGCTTAGCGAGACGTTTATATACACCGGTGGTACTTAAAAGGTTAAATCGTATTGTAGCTTTAGCGTCAAAGTTTGGTATTATTGAATTCAGTACATTTTATTCTAAGGAGTTAGGGGGGGCTGCGATGAAATTTATGACTGAATATCGGGTCGCAAATACTAAAAGTTTGAGAAACACTGGCCTAAGGCATACATTTTCATATTCAGAGATAAACGTGACATCATATCGCTAGCTATATGAAGTATAGCTTGAAACTGTATTTTAAAAATTCTGAAACCGAAATCCGAAAATATCTCATTGAGATGTGCGCTATAAGTGCACCTATACCTTCAACGTGCCAAATTTCACGCATCTCAGTCGTTTTGTTTTTGTGCCATCTCGTGGACTTTCTTTGATTAGTGTAGATAACGGTCTTGGCGGAGAATTTGGACACATAATTTGGTATGTGCATTTATAGACCAGAAAACTTATAACTAGTGATTAGCTGAACTGCATTACTGGTTTAAAAATCTACTCATTATCTTCATAACAGAATTGGATAAATTATCAAATGAAGTATTTTCTTATTGGTCCCAATGCATAAAAAATATATAAATGTTATCATATTTACAATAAAAATAAACAAAGTTTATATTTTATATATTATTGTAATGTACTGTGTGTAACAATGTGAGTCAGTAAGGTTACTATTTTACTGGGTACTGTGAGGGCTCACACAGCTTTTGCCAAAAGGCATTTTATTCCAAATAAATTAAACAAAACATTATATTCAGTAGTAAATTTTTGCTTTTCGCAGCCTTTCGCTGGAGAAAAGTTCTAGTCCCGTTTAAGGTTAAGAAATCTTGAAAGATGATCGGCTCCCGGGTGCGGCAGTCCCCAAGGGTTTCTTTCCCGGGAAATCATAAGATTTCTGTATTCCCGGAAATTATATTTCGTTCCCGGGAATCGCATGGGGCTTAGAAATGTAGTAAAATTATTCAGAAAATCACTTCTCAAGAATGATATTTTACAAAAATATGTTAAAGAAGAGTTTAACTGTGAAAAGGTGGTTTGCTTGGATACTAAAACACTCTGGAATAGTTTGTTGGCAATGTTTGAAAGATTTTTAGGAATAAAGTCAGCAATTTTAAAAGCATTAATTTTCATTTAAAAAGAACAAATGATGGCCAATGTAGAGTTTGAAATTGTGACTTCAATTGCAACAGTCGTCAAGTCAGAAAAAATTGGCTTAGAAAAATTATGCAGTCGAAATGCAACTTTGCTGACTGCAGAAGATGTATTTTCTTTCGTTATTGGAGAATTGAATGAACAAAACTCAGAATTTGTGAAAAATATGAAGTATTCTGTAATCCAAAGATTATTAGTGAGAGACGCAACGTTAATTTAATAGGATTAATGCAATGCCTGATGTTGTGAAAGCACCCAAGGAGCGAAGGGGTGGTTGACCTGATGGGGGGCGAGCGTTTGGGTTTTTCCTTCACCGTGTCGCAACGGGGGGGGAAAAGGGTTTCCCAGGAGAGAGGGAGGAGAATTCCCCAGATGCGGGGAGGGAAGAGGCTTAGGTGCGCGATAATATTTAACCTTTTTTTTGCACCGTAAATATCTAATAAATGTTTTTTTTTAAATTGAGAAACACTCGTAGCCACATATTTATTTTACTTGTTTAAAATTTGAAATGAGTTTGAATTTGGGAAATGAAACCCAATTTTTGGGGGAAAATACAAAACAGCTGTGGTTACTGTCTAAATTTTTTGTTTCCCTTAAAAAAATTTTTTGGTTTGACAAGCAAAGATAGGGGAAAGGCTTTTTTTACAAAAGGGGAATCAAATCCAACTCTTCCCCCGGAAAAAAGGGGAAATTTTTAAAAAAAAACCCCGACGTTGGACGAAAATTAAAAAAGGAATATATAATCTAAAAAAAAAGTTTTTCATTGTTTAACGATAAAAAATACTTGTTTTTAAAAAAAATCATGAAACAAGAGATACAGTTGTTACTGACTGAAAATCCATCACCAAACATTATAAACTATGTGAGGCATTAAAACAACCTCCGCATCAGTTGAAACCAAAAAACAATTTTTTTGCCGAATTGTTCGCCAAAGTTGAACTAGGGGTGAGGATAAAAAATAAAGGGGCTAAAGTTTTTGAAATCCTATTTTAAAAAAGAATAATCAATTTATTATATATTTTTTGTATTTTTAGCTGATTATATAAATATGTATTAATTTTGGAATTTATATATATACGCATTTTATACAATTATTATTGATTTTATTTAAAAACAACTTTTTTTTAAATTTTTTGAAATTTGGATGTATTTCCGGGAATCTCCCGGGAACGACAATTACATTCCTGGGCAGGGAAAAACCCGCGAAATTGGAAACCCTACTGTCCACTTTACCCCTTTCGCTTTTACGGTCCAAGATCACTCTAGTGGTTCCTTCGCAGACTCCGTCTTTAAGAGGTTATCGCCATTTCTATCTCTTGGTCCTTGAGGTGCTGCTGCCTCCGCAACCTCTATAGAGAGTCTTCGAAAACAAACAAAAAACTGATGCGAAGGTAATGCAAAATATTGAAAGAGATCTAGAAGCTACTTGTCAACTTGCGAGCCGACTCTTTAAATCCCCTGGGCGGCCTCTTTCAAGCCGTCAATCATCTCTGAATGGCGAGCGTAGAGGATCTGCACAAAACCCTCCTCGCTTCAGCCTCAACTCCATTGGTGCTTGGAAACAATAGGCTGGTGCATCTGAAACCAACTTCGTCGCCGTACCTAGTTTACCATCTGGTGGGTTTATAAATCGTCTTGACACTTTAACATTGAGGACATCCTTCAGGGTTTGTTTTTATCACAACAGGTCGACATTCTTTTTCATTCAAATATTCGTGACTCACATTGTGAGGGGAATCCAACAACGGATACTGTTCACTGGAACTTTTTCCAAAAAGATCATGGTGCCCGACATTATCTGAGAGTCGGAGAGGGATGTGTGTGTTTCCAACATAGCCGCCTTCAGATTCAGCGAGACACCTGTTTGCCCTCGGGCGTGGGGGAAGAATACCCGGCTTCTTTTGGGAGAAACAATGTCCCATCCGTACATTCCGGTCTCCCAGTGCATCAAACGTGACAAGTATTGTCGGGAAGTGTTCGACTACTGAGCTGACGTCACAGTACTTTAATACTAAGAGATCGAAAACTATTTTTAAGCTGTTGACTTCGTGAGATTTAAAAACTAATTTTAAGAAACATTCATTCGTTTTTCTTGAATCTCTGCAGAGCATTGCATTAATTCATATGTATGGAAATATATTTAAAAACAAAGGGGGAAGGAGATATGAAAAAAAAAAACCCTTTTTAACCATTTTTCTTTACTCTTAAAACTATTTTTTAATATTTTTTAAATATTTCAAGACTCTCAATTGCGGTCAGAGAAATTCATTTTAAGGCCCAAAAGAAACACAGTTACTTTTTAGAATGTTTACATACAGCATTTTTTTAAAGTATATGTAATAAGTACAGTAATCTAGATGTATAAAAGATAAAGTTTAAGACCCCATAACATTAACTTTAGGCTCTAAAATTAAAATTGGTCGAAAAACAAGAAGTTTTAGATTGTTAATAAAAACCATAATATGTTAAATAAAAATACGTCATTTCTGAGAAACAACAGAGAAAATTTAAATCATACAACACAAACTCTTTCTAGAAAATCATTTTTCAAATTCATGCTGATTGATTCTGATCTGAAACATTCTAGAAGAAATAAATCGATAAAAATCCACACATCAGATTCTAAAGCGTTTATATTGATGATAAGATAAAATTTGCCATTAAGAAATTATTGACATTGTTTTTTTCCATATAAGAGCAAGTTATTTCTGTGCTTATATTAGAAGCTTATGCTACATTTGATTACAGTATTAAAAACCAATATTGCAATAAACATAAAACACATCCGCTCAAAAAACTTTAATTATTTTTTTTAATTTATTAAAAAAGCTGTTTGATACGAAATAAACATAAGTGAAGATTATGAATGAATTTTCCTTTTTTAGAAGAAAAATATTTTAATTTGTCTTCGTTTTTCATTCATAAATAGATAATGATTCAGCATAATTGTAACTTAAATTGATCTGTATATTATTATTATTCAATTTTTAAGTAGTCATATATGTCAGTGTATTGCAAATTTGTATCTGAATTTAGTTACGTTATTCAAACTTGCAATAAAAATTTAAGCATATGTATGTGCGTGTGCATGTGTGTTGTGTTCAAAAATTTAGAAAAGCCATGCAATTAATAAAAGGTTATATGAAAAAATTCAGTATTTTACTCATTTTCAAGGAGCTGCGTCTTCTTAAGAAGTAAAGTAATTTTTTCAATGACTATGATTCCTTAATTTCAATGTGAAAATTTCCCAAAAATCCTTTAGCAAACTCTTTTATCTTACCTAATGTCTGAGCACTTGTGTATACACAACAAAAACTAACTGTACAACCAGTAAAAAGAATTTATTTATTCCTACTTTTATTAAAAACTAACGACACAGTACAGAAAAGGGCTATTATATTGCCAATCCCACTCACTTTATGCAGCAAAATCATTAGCAAAGTGATTTCTCAAATTTCTTGGCTTTCTAGCGTATATTTGGCATACCTTCTAAGTGATCGATATTTGTCTTCAAAACTCTCCCGCAAGAGTCGCAAGCATCGCAAAGTTGTGAAGGATCATACATGCCACAACTATGTTTTCGAAAAAGTGCTCTTCTCCATTCAATGGGAGGTGTAATGTTCGTCAGTTGTTTGTAAAAATGCAAAAAGAGCGCTTAATAAACTTTGTAGCTCTACTCAATCTACAACTGAGCACTCCTGGTTTCAAAAAGTCAAACTGTTTCCTGAAAAATATCTCATCATGAGTTGTGACAATCCAAACACTTCACAAATGCACAATAACATGTGAATAAATACACAGTCCACAGTCACTTTAATGTGACCGCAACGTAATTTTGTCGACGACATTAAATAAATAATCACAGAAGTTGGTGGTAGCCCAGTGTAGATGAGCGTATAAAAAGGGTGTGTGAGGGCTTCAGAAAACATTGCAATCGTTGTCATAATGCAGAAATAGAGCAATTTGTCCAACATTCAAAAGGACATGATCATTGGCTTTCGGACCAAATATGGAAACATTTCCGAAACGGTGAAGTTTGTGAACTGTTCGCGTGCTACCGTGGTAAAAGTATACCATGCATGGCGAAATGGGACAGTCCAAAATCAGAGACGTGGCAAATGGGGTGCACCATGGACCATATATGACAGAGGTGAACGATGACTGCGAAGATGTTTTCGGGAGAATAGACGTGTGTGTGTGCTACTGCTGAGCAACTGACCAGCCAGATGAACTAACGGGCTATCAACAGTGTCTCCCAACTACTATTCAGCGAACTTTGCTGCGCCTAGGTCTCCGAAGCAGACGCCTGGTTCATACACCTATGCTGACGGCTGTTCATCGGCAACGAAGACTGGACTTTGAAGGCCAGTACTGCAACTGGACATCCACTGAGTGGCGACAGGTAGCGTTTTCTGATGAATCACGTTTTATGCTCCATCAGACATATGGACGGTGGTGTATACGGCCTGAAACCTCTGAAAGCAAATACCCTGCATTTCCGGGATGGTTCAGGCTGGAGGCTGAAGCCTTATAATCTGGGAAATGTTTTTCTGATATTCTTTCTGTTCACTCATCAGTGTGAAAGTCACAATGAATCATTATAAGTACGCATCTGTCCTTGCGGACCATGTCCACCCCTATATGCGAATTGTTCTTCCTCAGAAGGATGACATTTACCAGCAGGACAATGCAAAATGGCATACAGCTGGCAGTGTACGTTCGTGTTTCGAAGAGCACCAGGATGAGTTTACCGTTCTCCTCTGACCAGCAAACTCACCAGACTTAAATCCAATCGAAGATCTGTGGGTCTATCTCGATCCGGTTGTTCGCGCCATGGATCTTCATCCGCGTAATCTTGCGCAGCTGGCCACGGCACTGGAGTCGACATGGCTCACCATTCCAGTGAACACCTTCAAGAACCTAATTGACTCTCTTCCAGCACGTATCGCATCAATCCGCTTTGCGAAAGATGGTTATTCTGGTTTTTGACAGGTGGTCATATTAATGTGACTGGACTGTGTATAATATACACACACGGAGGAATGCTTGCATTTTTAAGAATAAAACAAGTAATTTTAAAAAATTCAATGTTTTAAAATTCCAACAACTTTTATGATTTTTAATATTTTTGAACAACCTTTTTTTTTAATTTTTATAAATGTTCCCTACAACTCCTTGCATAGATGTGTTTGTACTTTGTTTAAAGTGCTCCACTGTATGTATCTCCTTAGAAAGGGAAAATATTGAAAGTAAGAATTTTGAAGAGTAATCTACTTTTTTAAATATATAAAACAAAACCCCACGTTGGGGCGAAACAAATTTTTTTGATAAATTTATGTGTATATCTATCAAAAAAAATTTTCTTTATCACCATTACAGTCTATGTTAATTTTGTTGTTAATTAAAATTTAAATGATATAATTTTGTATTTTGTCATGCGATTTACTCAAAATTGTGTGTCCCTAATCTCCCCAAATCAGACCACAGAACTCTACTAGCAGTAGTAATGGTCTTGAATGGAATCCAGAATAGAATCCTCAACTCAACTCCCACAACGCTAGCTGTGAATCCCCAAACCATTTGGTTTAGCGGCATAAAGTAATTTTCATTTGATATTTTAGAGAGAAAATCCAAGATTTCTCAAAAAAAGAAGCATCTGAAAATGGCACGTACGTGGAAGTAATTCTTGTTAATATTTTCGCTACATTTGATTCAGAAACCATTTAATTTAAAGCATACAATGGGAGAAGTTATTTGTATAACAATCTGCATGACTTCTCGGTTTTTTTTATATACCTTAAATAAAATTTGTTTCTTGTAAAATATAAATCGTATGCTTTAAGTAAAACGGGGATTTAACTTCAGGTTTAGATTTACTGAGAGTTTTTCAAGTAAGCTTAAAAAGGATACAGGAGCAGTATCCGCTAAGCAATCATAACAAATGTATGTTAATTATATTTTCTTAGAAAGCTTTCTTGGAGAAATATAATTTTTGAATATGAGAGATTCAGAAAAAGCAATTAAACTAATTCATACTTATTTTTAAATAAAGTGGTGATTCAACTATTCTCTTAATGTGCTGAAACTGATACAAAATACTCTTAAGAGAGAAAGTACAATCTCGTATTTCAAATATAAGAAAATTCACAACTTTTCTATTAAGTATTTCATTATTATTTTAAATTAGATAAAACCACACAAATAAGAATGAAAAACATGTTATGTCTGCATAAAATTTCTAAAACAGTGTTCGAATTTCAAAAATAAATACATAAATAAAATGAAATATAAAAATTAGGGACTTTTTAACAATATTTTTTTTAAATTTTAAGTCAAATTCGCAAGATTGCAAAAAAGAAACATATTTTATTTTTTTCCGAGATTTTGTTATTACTTAATCTAAAATATAGCTCTTTCATTTAATTGTGTAACAAAATATTCCACATTGAAATAATTAAAATTCTTTGTTTTGAATTAATCTCAAAGTTAATTGTTTATAACGCAAATAATATCTAAGTGTTTTGTAAAGTATTTTATACAGAATGTTTTTTTTTCCTTATAATTATTTTTATTCAACAACATTTTCTGCTGAGAAAACTTATTAAGGGTTAATTATCTATATTTCAACTCATATGTATTCGTCCTAAGTTCATGAGATTAACCGTATTTAGACTAACTGAAAATTCTTGAGACAGATAAAATGTGATCCGACTTAGAATTTTTTAACACTTTTCTGTTAACTGAGTTTGACATAATTTGTGAGCTTAACTTTAATATATAATTAAATACATTAAATACTTTGTTGTCCCTCTTTAAAGTTATATAATGTTTTACATTTACATTTTCATGATTAATCTTTCTATGAATTATTGTATTTAATTGTTAATTTTATTTTTACACACTTGTTAACAATTTAAATAAAAAGAATTAATACGATGCGTGGAATAATGAAACAAAAGATTTTCAACCCAGTAGAAACAGATTTTCTTTGTTTGAAAATAGCAAATAAGCATATGATTCGTATGATCAGGGACGTCTTAAGGCATGGGCCACCTGGGCCCGGTCCCAAGATCACATTCTTAGTGGGGGCCTCGTTTTGTTCTCAACTCCTGTCTTAATAAGATCCTGATCCGGATAATTTTAATGGTGAAATATTATTCCCGTATATATTCCCCGAAAATCAGGGAATTTCATACATGTCAACTGACAAAAGTGGCAAGACGGTTAGACTATATTATTATAAGATGACCTTTATCCATCTCTAGCCTAGGCCTAATACCATAAAGAATCATTCAACTCATTTTGACGAATTGCAGCCATTGATCGATCCGGTTTGTGCCTAGGTTTTTGAGATTGTGAGTCCTGCACATTTGTTTCAAATTACCGTTTGAACGAGTATTTGACAATGCATGCTACTGTCTACCTTTAAAGATCTCATGTAGGGCCTACTTTAGCATAGGGGCCCAGGGTAGTGCCGAATTAAACTCATTTCGGGCCCTGGATGCAGAAGATCTACCTGTCCCTTGGCACCGGAGGATCGAAATTTATAACCAGAAAATCCGGTAAAGTCAAGATTATCTGGGCCCTTCTGGGCTTCTCCGAGCCCCTGGGTGCTCGCCCAAAGTGACCAAAGGATAAATCGGCACTGGCCCAGGGCCTCAAAAAATCATTAGATTTCTCTGGGCCCAGGGCTTTAAAGAGTCTTAATACGTCCTTGCGTGTGATAATAAAATGAATATTCTATAAACAAGCGTATAACTTGCAATATTTTATGCGAGAATCCGCAACACAAATTCAGAACATAAGTCGTATTTGCATTTGTGTGTGTTGATGAGACATCTGAGAAACATGAAGGAATTTTTAAACTCCAAAACGCTTAACATCTTTAAAATCAGATGCGATCTATTTATTCGAAGTCTTAACAGGTTCGTAAACTTTCGGTGTCCCTACGGTCTTCCTAAATTTTAAAGCTGTTTTGTGATAATATCGCGTATAATATCTTTAGATATAATAAACTTTCTCTACGTCGTAGTGAAAAAGAGATGTTATAGTTCCCATATAAAACTTTCGTAAAAAGTGGGGTTCGTCATTTAAAGTGATGTTAATTTGAAATTTTATCAAAATTAGAGCAAGAGAAGAATAAAAAGTAATTTTAAACTTAATTAATATTACAATGACAACACTACGATATCAGAAAAATAGATTTCAAATTAGTTCTTTTCATTTTCAGAATGATTATGTATGCTAAATGGAAAACATTTTGATAAGATAAATATTTATTACGCAAGATATCTATTATAAAAGATATTTTTGTAAGTTCTTCGAAACTTAAAAGCAATGTAAATTTATAGATTCATACAAATCTTTAATATTTCTACAATAACCGGTTAGTTTTTATCATTCTACTTTAATTTGAAATTTTAGAGATAAAATTCTGGCATGTAAAGAAATCTTTACAATTTTTAAAGTCTTTGTTTTACGTATTTTTATTATTTATCAAAAAATTTCTATTTAAGAGGACATGGTACGATTTACGCAAAAATCTTTAATTTAAGGATTTTCAAAATTTTTTTTTTGGTTGCCTCCTATGTGTGTTAAATATGTAAAACAGATTTTGAGCTCAAAATTTCGTAAGAAACTAGTCATTTAATTTTTTAATGAAAAAATTCGTGAAGTGACTTTAAAATGTTACTCCTCCTACAAAAATTTACGTTCACGCATGAAATTTGATTTACAAGTACGTCAAGCTATGTATAACAAAAGTTGGTATGGGCTTTGCGATTATATGATTGGTATTCGTACAAAACTTCTTTTTATGAATGCTTATTAAAAATTCCTTAAAAAATGTATTAATTCCAAATTCAATTATTTTTAAAAAATAAGTATTGCTTTCAAAACTTGCATACCAACTTTTGTTTACATGTACTATTAGCAATGCGTAAAAAAATCAAAGCATTAGGCACAATAGAAAAAATGCCTTAGCATTTTAAATGAAGACAAGCTAGTTATTTTATCTTTCTGAAATAAGTAAATTTAAAGTTTTGATTTGCCATAGAGATGTGAATAAAAACGAAAGCAAAAGCTATCATAACTCTACGTGTTTTTTAAGTTTAGAACTTTCAAATTTTGTGAAATTATAGAAAAGTATATAAAGAATAATTTAGACTCAAAAAATTAGATTTTGATTTTTGACTGATTTTTGTCAATTGAATCGTATTGTGTCTGTCCCCTTAATTTATAAAGCCAGAGCTTAAAATATATCCATATGCGTAGAAGTTTTATTTACGAAAAATTTATTTATTTTAATGATATCACATCTGATATTTTACTAAATATATATCATATGCAAATAAACTCGTAAGTTAAAATAAGTATTCTGCTTCAAAGATTCTACGAAGATAATTTATTAAAAGTTGAAATTTGTTTTTTAGTAAATAATTGAAAAATTCATTTATTTATTTGACACTAAACCTACTAGAGGTCAAATGACTACTTTTGAGACTGCAACGAGTCCCATTCATGATAGAAAAAAGGCTTTTTAACTGTGGAATGATTATAAAATTGTTTTCAGTGATTGATTGATTATTAACGTCGCACTGTTTAGCTACACGAGGGCTTTTGGCGACGGACCACGTAATTTTGAACCATGGTCAAGGGACGTGGACGACACCTGAGCTGACACCCCCCTCTCCTAACTACCACACCGCACCAACGGGAGGACGTTTCAGCTCTCGACATATTTAACGTGCATCGCTGCCCTACACGGCGGGTCTTTAGTGGCACTGGGCTCGAACTCGTGACAAGGCAAGCCTCGGTCCGATACCTATACCTATACCACTCGGCTACCGCAGCCACAATCGTTTTCAGCGAAGGAACCGTGATTTATACAAATGTGTTGCTATTTAAAGGCAAGCGAAGATCGTCATCAAGCTGATACTGAAGTTTGAGTGTTAGAGTTATAATAAATGAAACCGTCACCATCTTAGGAGGGAGAGCGGAGATCCCAACGCAGAAAGATCATCAGTGCTGTTGAATTAGCTATCAGCTAAGTGATCTAATTAATTGTTACAGATATCTAGGTTAGTAATTAAGTTGATCACTCCCTTTGCTTATACTATGATTTGATAGTAAATTGATATGGAAAATAAAGGTATTAATTTTATTAAAATCAACACCTTTGATTCTGTGCATCCAAATTCACAAGCGACACAGGGATCGCGACAACTTTAATCAAAATTGTTAAATTCTAGGTTTTAATATTTCTTAAACTTCCTTCACACACAACTTTTTTTATAGTATACATGTACTTAATTCTTCAATCTCTCTCTTTTCTCTTCCATTACTTCCCCTGAGAATCATCTATACTCTAGCGTTATCTACCGTGAGCGGCCTTTTGACTACTATAAAATATACGAAATTTTATAAAGTCATTTTTACTTTGAAATCTTAAATTTATAAGTTTTCAAAGATAATTTCATCCAATTATGTTTTTGAGAGTCTTGCCTGTGCACCTAGATATATGGGAGAAAAGGAAGGAAGACCAGCCATATTCAAAATCACTTAATTTATTCACAGCACAAACCACAACACAAGTTCGATCAACCAAAGTTAACAGATGCATCCAATTTATAAATATGAAGACAATTAACGAGATACACAAGATATGAGAAGACTTTAATTAAATAGGACACTTACGTCATTTCAATAACTCTGCCTTCTTAACTACCTAATCTAGATTCAATCTCAGGTGACAGATCGTCACCTTAAGTAATACAGTTATCAATTACTAAATATCCTCGACTCACACTAAATAGGATTAATCACTGCTCCGCTAGTAGCCTACCCTATCTCTCCCTTTCTAACCTAAAAGCATAGACTATATATAGTAGTCTTAATTTGCATGTTCACGTTTTCTTCTTCGGAGGAAGCTTTTTAATAAAATAATTTTTAAGAACCAAAAATTCTCCAAGTCTGTTAGTAAGGAGATCGCGGATAGAACCGTCACAGGTTTATATACAATTTGTGTTACGTGCTTTTGTATAGATTTTTTTATGTCTAGCTCAGAGTGCCGGCTGTTGAAACCAAAGAAACAAAGTAAAGATCATCACAAATATTTGTGACGTGGTCAGATCTATTCGTAATAATAATAGGCTAAAATCCTTGCATAAAAAATATAATTAAAAATAATTAGCTTAGTAGTAATTTTTTATATATACAGTCGGGCCTCTATGTAATGAAGTCACTAAATCCCTGAAAAAAGTTCGTTATAAGGAAAATTCGTTATATAGTGGTTTATCTTTTAATATACTTTATAAACCACATAAAACAAATTTTAAATTCATAAACACTATATATAAAAAAAAAGTAATTATTCACATCTTTTTTAAAATTAATATATATTTATTTTATATATCTTACTCATCAAAAAGGAAAGAAAAAAAAATTGCAAGCAAAACGAGAAAAAAGAACGTCGAAGAATTCATTGTATTTTCATGAAAAAAATACTAAAATTAATGAATTTTAAGGACATTTTATAATTTAAAGCATACAAGAGTAATATTAAACATACATTGTTTTATAATTAGAACACTGGGACACAGGACAGCTCCTCTGAAGGTGAAAGAGGATATCGAAGATGTTTCTAGTGAACTGGGCAATGGGGGTTGAAGATCGCACTTCTTGGATGAAACGTCCAGAACTCTATTGGTCTCGGCCAGCTAGGATCTAATAAATCCAGTTCAAGAGTTATGATCATCATAAAATGTGTTAAAGAGAGAATAACTTGAAATTTTTTCAGAAAAACTTTAAAAAAAAAAAGGGAGAATAAAAACTGAATCACAAAAGAAAAAGTTCCTTATATAGAAAATGCACTTCGCTAAAAAGAGGTTATTTTACGAAGAAAATCGTGAAATGTGCAAGGTTCCAGGAAAAAGTTCGCCATATGGAAAAATACGCAATATAGAGGTTGGTTATAATAGATGTTCGACAGTATATTATTATTAGTGGATTATTCAAACATGAATTCAAAAATTTAACTTTAAGATCTCAATTCAAATAAAATTGTTAGAAGAATAAATAACATAAGCAAGCTATGCCCTGAAATAGATAAAGAAAATCTGAGAGTGAAGAAAAGGTATGATGTATTGGATATCATCTCTGAGCAATCCGACTGGGAATAATGTAGAACATTGTGAATAGGTAAGCGTTAGGGACGAAAAAGAATGAGGTTGCATTCTAGTTCTAAAGATCACTGTGAACAGAAAGAAAATGATCAGAATATTGAAACTTCATTGAATGGAACTAACTGACAAAAATTCAAAAAGGTTCTTAACCTGTAAGATCAACGTTTCATTTTATTTTCAGAAAAATATCAAGGCCAATGGGGTAGGCAAAATTCAACGTGATGAAGGGCAAAATAAAGTGTGCATTTTCAATAAAATGTAAAAACTGTGATGATGAATAAATTTTTTAAAAATTTGAATAATGATATCAATGCAAGTTATTGAAGAAAAATATAATTTTTTTAAAATAAAAATGTATATACTTAAAATCCAAGAAAAAAAAAGTTTTATAATGGTTACATGAGAATTGCTTCGTGTTTTATTGTCCGTGATAAATTCTGTATTATTTATAACCAAATGGAAAAGAATGTAACTCACATTTGAAAAGAGGTCATTTGACCGCCATCGGTAGAAATATGTAAAAATAAAATGCCGGTAAGTTTAATGTTAAAAAAAAAGAAAAGAAATGAATCTAATTTACCTTTTAAAACATTTTTGCCTATGTGTTTTGTAGTTCTTCAAATTAAAGAGAAAAAAATTAAATAATATGATATAAGTTAAAAGAGATATTTTTACGTATTTAAATTAACCTGCTTACAACACGGCTTGAAACTGGAACTCAATCCTATGCCCGTTGTTTATCAAGTGTTATTTCGATTGTGAGATACATGTAACTGTCAATTTCTAAAAACAGGTCAGGGCTCCCAATCGATTGGCCGATTAAATTGATAGACGTTTTAGAATGAATTGATGGCACAGCTAAAATTTTAAGTATTCATGACCTGAACTTTGAATATGAAATAAAATGGAAATATCTCTCTCAGTACCAAATAAAAAATACTAAAAAATCAAGAAAACAGGTCACAAAAATTATATTTTTGAATATTTTACAAAACTTACAGTCTTTTTAATTCTGTTTTTAATTATTGTCAACATTGTTATCACTTTATGCAATTTTCATCTGTTTTATATTTATTTTTTATCGTATATTTCCGTTTTGTTTTAAAGAGTTTTTGTCGTATTTTTGTTGTTGTTGTTGAATCCACAGTAAATTACTCTAAGAGTTCCTTTTCCATTTTTAAGTTGAATTTATTCAGGAAGAAAGAACAAGAAGCAAAATAAAAGGATTATTATTATAGAATACCTACTAAATGTACATCATATTCTATTACACAATGACAAATATAAGTAGCACTGCAATTTTGTAACAAATATTTATCCCTATAAATGATTTTGTCTTTTTTTTGATAAATCAACTTTTTTATACATAAAAAAAATTAAATAAAAACATATAAGTCGTGAATAATATCCTTTAACTAAAATAAAGGGAATATTATATACTATTAAATATAATCATTCAAATAAATCTGTATTTTAATGTTATAAGATTCTAATGGATACCCATTATGAAACAAAATTGTTTTGAGTTTTGCTAAGAGTTCAGATCGATACAATTTAATTAGAAACTATAATTCCCTTGAACACTTAATTTACGTAAGTAAAAACCTAACATTCAATTCTGTTAAAAATAAATACCTGTGTTCTTTTTTTTTTTTTTTTTTTTGCAATTAAAAATTTTTATTTCGCATTTCTTAACAAGGCAAAAAAAAATGAATAAGAAGTACGTAATTTTGAATTTCAAAATAACATGATACTCTCGATTATTTCAGTACCTCAACCACCCCTACTTCATTTATCGGGAATTTTAATTTAATTATATAAATTTCGAAAAGAATTCGAAATAAATATTTCGGAATATCCATTTCAGAAAAGACATGTTAGGTGACTACTGATGCGAGGCCATGGTAATAAATCATTAGTTTAAGTAACCCAGGTTCGGTATTCGTAAATCTCATCATGGCCAATGTTAAATAAAATTAAATTATCTCGCTTAATTACTCATTTCGTTTAAGATACAGTTAAATTTATTGATGTATAAGTAAAGATTAGGTAATGAAAGAAAACTTAGCTTTGAAGGGAGGAGTACATGGTTGCCCAGGGCAGTCCCGGTTGGGGTGGCGATTTCTCTACGCTTAGTTACGTCTTAGTGCTGGAATTTTGGGAGAGAGCCTCTTCTGAAAATTCGGGTGCGTTCCATTTTATTCTGAACCCCACCACACCAAAATCTTGGAACCGGACTATTTACTGTCCTTTGAAATGCGCATCTGATTGGACAATCCCCACCGCTCAATTCGACAAGTCATGAAATTTATGCTTTCACTGAACTCAGAAAAGAGCGGGAATCCCTTTACACTCCCCACCGAAGGAATTTCACCACATCCGGTCAAGGGGGGACTCGTATAAAAATTTCTAGAAAGCAAGGGACAATTTCTAGCCTCCCATCACTATTCAAGTGCAGCCGTTATGAGTACTTATCGAAAATGGTATGTGGATGGTGAAACAAGTCGCCGACCACTGGCTTGTCAAATAACGCGTGCTAATTTCAGAGAAAACTGTAAAATTGTTCACCATGACCAAAATACTGCAACAGCCGGTATCACTAGCAGCTACAATAGTGGTAATTCAGATGATGTATCTCAACGTAGTGCAACACACATTGCTGTTTACGGGTCTACGCAGCCAGCATCAAAATCCCGCCCCAGTGTTGAAACCACTATTCGATGTATGTGTTTTGTGATACTACATAATATAAAAATAAACTAAAGATTACTTATATATAATTAAAATTTTATATATTTTCAGTATAATTTGAACGATCTCTGCAAAGAAACGGAATAAATCTAGTTTCTAATAAAAAGAAATGACACACTCATGTGCATTTTTTTTTTACTGTAGTTTGTTGTTGATTTTGCAAATTCTCCAGAATTTGGCGAGGTCAGACTAGGTCAATAAGACCATTGACCCTAAAATAGTCAAGGACAAGAAGAGGATTAGAACAGATATCTTTCCTAAAGAGGTCCATACAACTTAGGGTAGGCTCGTAAAAGCCTGATGAATCTTACTCTTGACATACACTTGTCTCTGAAAGTGCGTACAGGCAATCCTCTTACGTGTTTATGCTATAAGTACAGTTAAAATCTCAAGAAAGAAAATATCTTCAAAATCAATCTACCTCTATCAGGGATTCTTCAAAATTTCCTTATTCAAACAATAGCAGAAAAATTCACCTTAATATGAAAAAACAAGAATGTCCACCAAATAATCACCAAAACACCCCAACCAAAAGTCTGCGCACACTTGCAAAATAGAGCATTTAAAGACCTTTTATTGTAAAATAATTGCAATAAATCGGTTTTGAAGTAATTATAAGCTTCTTTTATGATTTATTTAGGATTTGAGATTTGAAAGCTTGTGTGATTCCATGGCAGGTAACAGAAAAGAGATCGATGTATTATTGAAAGAAAAATCATCATAGATCTTCAGAAAAGGGGAAATTTTTAAAGCAATTGCTGAAACTGTTAATAAGAGACATTCATTGATTCAAAAAAGTGCTCATAAACTACAAATCAACTAAAATTTTAGCGTCCAAGCCAAAATCCAACCCCCAATCTGCAGAGTCACCTCGAGAATTTTGCTTTGTAATGCGCTCTATAAAAATAAACCCAAGACCATGAGCTTCACAAAAAGGTAAAAGTGTTGCTGAGATATTACAAAAAAGTGTGACTTTAACTAGAGTTCTAAGAGATCTGAAAGAGAATGACTATCATTGCCGAGTTGCACTCAAGAAGCATTCATCTCTCGAGTGAACAAAACTAACAGCCTTTGCCAAAAAACACCTAAATAGGACACATAATTATTGGGAAAATGTAATATATTCAATTGAAAGCAATTTTTGTCTTTCTGGTATCAAAAAGAACAAAAAATATACTTGCAAAAATTCTTGCACAGATCTTAAGAAAGAAGTTCTTTTTCGACTCTCAAACATGAAGGAGTAGGTATAATGTTTAGTGGTGCATAGGAAGCTTTTGGATTGGTAATCTGGAATTTATTGAATCAGCAATGTACAAAATTGATTACTTGAACTTATTGAAGAAAAATATCTGGGCAAGTACCGAGAAACTTGCGAAGAATGATGATTTTGACTTTCAGAGCACAGGACAAAAGTACCAATCAAAGGGCGTACATTGTGAAGCCATGGCTGCTTTGTCAATGTTCTAAACCAATTTTGTAAGCCATCCCAGTCCCCAGATCAAAGCACAATACAGCATCTGTGGGATTTACTCGAGTGAATAATCAGGGAAAACGTAATAACATCCAAGGAAGCGTTCAAATCTGTCATAGTAGAATAATTGAACAAATTAACCACAGATGAGACAGCTAAGCTAGTTGAATTCCTTCGAAATATGTTGAGAAAATTGTAGAAAGAACGGAATAGCTTAAGGTATCCCACTACGTTCGGAACCATGATTTTAAAAAAGCGCAAAAATGGATAATTTTCATAATATTTAGTGTCACTTAGATTAGAATACATGTATAAAATTGTTTTAAGGACATTATGACAAAAAAATATTTAAATACAATATTTTGGCAAAAAATTAACATAGAATAACCTTTTTTCCAAATGTTCTCCTTTTGTAAAAAAATGCTTCTATTGTATTAATATTTTTCCTGGATATAGCTCAGACCTCTATACAGAGGCTCAACTATGATTTTTGAAAAATTCACATT
>BMAV01014864.1:85805-106932 GCA_019973955.1 Trichonephila inaurata madagascariensis
GTCCATACCTACCAGAGATAAACGGAGCCGGCACGGGATGGTTCTGCAGGCTGTAAGAAGACTCATTGGCTACAGTTAAGGTATCCGACTACGTTCGGAATCGTGATTTTGCAAAAGCGTATAAATGAATAATACTTATGATATTTAGTGTTACTTAGATTAGAAAATGTATATAAAATTGTTTTAAGAATATCATTACAATAAAAAATTATTTAAGTACAATATTTTGACAAAAATGAACATAGAATGACCTATTTTCAAAATATTCTCCTTTTGTGAAAAATGCATCTATTCTAATAATATTTTGCCTGTATGTAGCTCAGAACTCTGTACAGAGGCTCAACTAGAATTTTTGAAATAAATAACTTAGAAGTGGGTTTATCCATGTTTTACGAAAACAGAAGAGAGAAATTTTAAGAAAATACGCCGATAATTATTTCAAATGGTTGTAACTCTGAAAATAATGTAAATTTTTCAAAAATCATAGTTGAGCCTCTGTACAGAGGTCTGACCTATATACAGGCAAAATATTATTATAATAGAAGCATTTGTCACAAAAGGAGAACATTTTGAAGAAAGGTTATTCTAAGTTAATTTTTTGCCGAAATATTGCATTTAAATAAATGTTTTTGTCAAAATGTTCTTAAAACAATTTTATACATGTATTCTAATCTAAGTGACACCAAATATCACGGAAATTATCCATTTATAAGCTTTTTTAATATCACGGTTCCGAACGTAGTCGGATACCTTAAGACAGTGCTCCGCAACCCCCGATCCGTGGATGAAATACTACCGGTCCGCTCAAGAAACATTAAAAATTATTTCTCTTTTATTTACTGTGGTATATTTTTCTTAGGTTTGGGCTACTTTTTATGAAAATCACCTAATATTCCTTGTTAAATCACTTTATATTCATTTTTTGGTGTAGCTATATTTTATTTCGAAGTCACGATTAAATACACACAATTAAATTAAAATTATAAAATCAAAACAGTCTAAAATATAAAAAATCAACATCCTCCCCCTTAGAGGGCGGGGGTTAAATTAACAAACGTTGACCGGTCCGCGGTGATAAAAATGTTGCGGAGCACTGCCTTAAGAAACTAAACTAAACGAACGAAATTTAACGGACTAAAATTGCGGATGTGATTACATATGGCTGGACATTACTTACAGAAGTATTAATTTTTTCCAAAAAAATTAATTCTCTTTCAATTGAATTTAAATATAAGGAATTAAGAATCGTTCATAATTACAATAAAAGTCATTGAATAATTTTGTGAAATCTTTAAGATCGAATATGTTAAAAAGGTTAATAATTTAGCATTCTCTTCCAATAGCATTTTGTATTATTTTAAAATTAATGAAAAAAAAAAAACATTGCTATATCAGATTCAGAAGTAGTTTTTTGACATTTTCTAAGAAAGTGTATCCGTTTAGGCAAGAATTCATTGATAAACATCGAAAATTCTTAGAAAATTAACAGGACAAAAATAATTTATTCAACTTTTTACATTATGAAGTGTTAATGATTATTATCAATTGCTTCCAATTAATTTCAAAGCAATCTTCATTGCAGCAATAAATATGTTAATAAACCTTTTCTCAGGTATAAGCATACACTGATAAATGTTTTGAAAAGAAAAAACGGGAGCAAATATTTGCATAAAATATAGAAAAACATTACGGCTATCTACCATAAAGAAATCGAATCACACACACAATATAGTATCACTTATCAAATTGAAAATTTTATTTATTTATTTTATCTTTATACCTAATGTTATTTGAATAAATATAAATAAAATAAATAATACATGATAGTTTCTTTTATTTTATGTATCACACAAATTGTTAATAACTTACAGAAAAATCTGCAGTTTTCCCTTATGTCCTCAAATATTTTACAAAATTAAGTGAAGATCTAAATAGAACACTCTAAAAGATATCTATGACCCCTTGCGACTGATAACTATGTATTATTCTGATGATAAATCAAAGACAAATAAATATATCAAGCGAAAATTAATTTTCTTTTCTAACTATATTAACAGTTTCTGAAAATGCTTCGTATGACAACCGAAAAATGACCTTAAGGGTTCAAATACACAATCTTAGAACATTGCATTTATTAATAAACAAGAAATTCAATGAATCATTTTATTTATTTTTTATACAACTGTAATATTCATTTGCTGTAACACATTTTTACTACTCTCTGAAACATTTATGATGTAATTGTTTCCAATGAGTGCATATAAATGAATATTTTTTACATTGTTACCGAGAGATAAATTTTATTACAGGGCAAAATAGATCAAATCCCCAATTTCCCCAATTAAATGTTTAATATAAATTTAATTAATTACGAAATGTCTAAATCATTATGAATGTGACTGGAAGTATGTGTTTTTTTTTTTTTTTTTTTTTACTTACATTTTACCTGGAGTTTCCATAAAAATTTTGTCGATTGTAAGATATAACATATTTCAAATTTTTAAGGTATCCGATTACGTTCGGAACCGTGATTTAAAAAAAGCGCATAAATGGATAATTGTCATGATATTTAGTGTCACGTAGATTAGAATACATGTATTAAATTGTTTTAAGGACTTAATTAACTTAGAACAATCTTTTTCTCTTTTTTTCCAAATGTTCTCCTTTTGTGAAAAATGCTTCTATTATAATAATATTTTGCCTGTCTATAGCTCAGACCTCTCTATAGAGGCTCAACTAGAATTTTTGAAAAATTCACATTATTTTCAGTTACCACCAATTTAAATATATAATTATTGGCATTTTTTTCTTAAAATTGCTCCCCTCTGTTGTCGTAAAATACGGATAAACCCATTTCTAAGTTATATATTTCAAAAATTCTAGTTGAGCCTCTGTACAGAGGTCTGAGCCATATACAGGCAAAATATTATAATAGAAGCATTTTTCACAAAAGGAGAACATTTGGAAAAAAAATTATTCTAAGTTAATTTTTTGCCAAAATATTGTATTTAAATTACTTTTTTTTGTCAAAATGTCTTTAAAACAATTTTATACATGTATTCTAATCTAAGTGACACTAAATATCATGAAAATTTTCCATTTATGCGCTTTTTTAAAATCACGGTTCCGAACATAGTCGGATACCTTAAAGAAATTGAATATAACTTTCAACGGAAAAAAATGCCTTAAATTCTGCTACAGATACTTTTATTTAATATTTTAAGGAAAATTTTTACCCTACAACTAATACTTTAAATCTAAATCATGCGTTGTGAATAACTGACTTGTAATTTCAAATATTTTTTTTTATCAGTTCTTATCACATCAAAATTCTTTACCAAAGTTAAATTGTTTCAAAAATGTAATGGTGTTAAATGTGACGTAATAACTGATTAAAAGATTCTGACTTGTTTTTCAAGATTTTTATTTTTTGCTTTTTTCAGTGTGATTACACTTCTGACAACAACTTCGAAGCTTAATCCAGAAGTACCTTTTAGGAACTAATCTTATTTAGATAAAAACAGAATAATTATACGAACCCGAGATACCCAAGTGATCATTCCTCTTCCATGTGATTTTATGGTTTTGGTAAATACACAGATAACGCATTTCCAAGAGGCCCTAGAACTCTTTACATACAAGTATAATCGACCATCTTACTTGTCAATTAATGCTTTCCTTCGCTTATTTCTTTAACCTAGTGTTTCTCAAACTGTGGGGCACGTCCCCCTAGGGGGGCGTGATAACCCTACAAAGGGAGTGCGAGTATATCGAAAAGTCGAAAACAAAAAAATATTATTTAAACAAATTAATTTACTTAAAATAAGCGTAAAAAAATACATTCTGACATAATAAAAAAAATATTAAAATACATATTTACATTGATATAATACACTTAAAAATGTATCAGTATTACACAATGAGTTTCATAATTAATTTAACAGTACTAAGTTAAGAACAAGTTTAATAATTACCTGTGGCCCTATGGTCTTGTCATAAAATTATACATGAAATTTAATACTTATATCTTGATAATTTGTATGGTTTATAATTGAAGCCGTATTGCAGCTTTAGAGTCAAAGTACATTATTATTGTTTTCAATACATTATTGTATAAGGGGGGGGGCGAGATAAAAATTATGACTGAAAATTGGGTCGTGAATACTGAAAGTTTCAGAAGCACTGCTTTAACCTTATGATTGAATTATAGATATATCCGTAAAATGTTTTACTTTATGCATAATATATACAGAGGAGTCATATTTAAAGGAGTATTTAAAGCAAATGTGCAAAAAATTTGACCCTTTATTTTATTAAACCAACCAGAAAATTCAAAAGAAAAAAAATATTGCTAAATGGCGTAGAAAAACATTTCAAAAAGTTAGTTTTTTGCAAGAATATTCCTGGATTTTTTTAGTCAATTGTGAGAGTACCAGAGAATGAAAAATGATGGTTAAAAATGCCTAGTTCAAATCAAGTTCTTTTAAATATGATTTCAGAATTTTTATTTGCCAAGAGAATAAGTTAAACAACAGTGGTACCAATTTTGAAAGTTTCTACGAGCAGTGTAACTTTCAAACAACCAATTATTTTCATCTTTTATTTTAAAAGAATTTCTCTCATACTTACAAAAAAAATGTTCTGTTCGCAACTCTTTTTTCAAATGGTTGAGGATTTTGTGTGTGTGTGCAGGCATATATGCACGCAAATTTGAAGCAAAGTTTAATATTAAGTCTTACATTTCAATAGGAACAGGGATAATATTGACTTTTTTAATTGTCTTCCCATTCTCATTTTCATTTCTTCTCAAGCAACAAATTGCATATTGCCTTGCCACAATCCTTACTTTTTATTGAATATTTTCAAGAATCTCAATTCCTACCTTCACCACAAAGAAAATCCAGGATGAAAAGTATTACAGTACACAATGGACAAACTCCATCTCTTAAAAACACTAGCGTTAATAATCTCACCATAAGAATTAAAAATACAGTCAAACCTCTATATAACAAACCTCTACATTGCGAATTTTTCTATATAGCGAAATTTTTCCTGGAACCTTGAACANCTACTGATATGAGGTTGTAGCTCGAAAGAGCTGGGTACTCAAGTCATCCACCCAACGATATATAACGAACTTTTCATTTTGTGATTCAATTTTTTTTCCTCCCTAATTTTAAAGTATTTCTGAACATTTCAAGTTATTCTCTCTCTTAACACATTTTATGGTGGTCATAAATCTTGAACTGGTTTTATTAGATCATAATTCGCAGAGAGCAATAGAGTTCTGGACGTTTCATCCAAGAAGTGCAACCTTTAACCCTCATTGTCCAGTTCACTAGGTGCTTTTAGAAACATCTTCGATATCCCTTTTCAGCCTCAGTGAGGTTGTCCCGAGTCCCCGTGTTCTACTTATAAAATAATGTATGTTTAATATTACTTGTTGGTTTAAAATTAGAAAATGTCCTTAAAATTCGTTAATTTTGAAATAAAATTATTTTCTTAATATTTAAAATACAGTGTATTCGACATTCTTTTTCCTTGTTTTTCTTGAAGTTTTTCTTCTTTTTTTTATGGGTAAGACGTATAAAATAAACATATGTTGATTTTTAAAAAAGTTGTGAATAATTACTTTAATATATAGTGCTTATGAATTTTAAATTTTTTTTGTGTGGTTTATAAAGTATATTAAAAGATGGACCTCTTTATATAACGAATTTTCCATATAACGAACTTTTTCCGGAATTTAGTGACCTCGTTATATAAAGGTCCGACTGTATATGCAAATCAAAGATAGAAAGAAGAAAATACTAGTGCCCGTACAGAGTACGGGCAAACCAGTTTAGGGTTGGATGACTGTTATGAAACGAAAATGGTGAAACCGAAATAATCAGAAATATCATTTACTTTTCAAATTACCTATCTTAACATAACTTACTCTTTAGTTCATCAAAAATATTACATTAATTTTTTTTTCATATGGTTTCATATATTTTAGAAACTCTACAAAAGGATTAATTTAATAGTTATGAAAGACCATCCTAATTAATTTTCTCAACGATATGAAACACATAACATCACAAAATAGTACGTTTGCTTAAGGCTGTTTTTGCCATATACACAAGAGCGTGAACTTAACGGGGAGCACATTTTTGGATAAAAAAAAATCCTCAATTTTTATAAAAATTTGTGACATTGTAACTCATGCATTTGTTTATAACATTGCGTCTTTAAAATTTTAAAATATTTCAAATATAATTTGTTTTTCCTTTTAACATGTTAAGGGATAATTCATTTAGCATTATGGTATAGGCCAAAAAATGCGAAACACATTTTATAAAAGAAAAAGATGTGTCACACAACTAGGATAAAAATGAGTAGTATGATAAAATTTCTACAGGATAGTGAAGCCAGAATATAATATTAATGCTTGTGTATCTTTATATCTGAAAAAATATTCCGAATTTGGGTCCTATTATTTAACATTAGCCGAAAACAGCCTTAAGGTATCCGACTACGTTCGGAACCATGATTTTGAAAGAGCCTTTAAATGATTATAATGTTTTGTGATATTTAGAGTCACTTGAGTTTGAATATACTTATAAAATTTTTTTAAGAATATTATTAAAATAAAAATTGTTTAAATGAAATTTTTTGAGCAAAAAAATAAAAAAAAAAGTGAAGAATGTGATATTTTCAAAACATTCTCCATTTATCAAAAAAGCTTCTAAAATAATAATACAGGATAATTCTTAAAGAAGTATACGGTTCCGATGCTCTGAAAATCACGAAAAATGTAAGATATTGAATGTAACATGTAACAGTATTGTACGGGACTATTATAAGTTTTGTTACAGAGAGTCTCAGATATTCTATGTGTGAAACCTCAGTAACTCGAAGCACATCAAACCGGTAATCGCTTTCCGCCCATACTTACATACATCGTTGTTATGATTTGCGGAGCACATAGTCCTGTCGGACTCCAATCTCCTTTCCTGGAATAAAGATGACTGTAGCGAGTTTTACCATTGCCCATTAGCCGCGGTAGCCGAGTGGTATAGGTATAAGATCGTGGCTTGCCTTGTCGCGAGTTCGAGCCCAGTGCCACTAAAGACCCGCCGTGTAGGGCAGCGATGCACGTTAAATCTGTCGAGAGCTGAAACGTCCTACCGTTAGTGTGGTGTGATAGTTGGGAGTGCTAGCTCAGGTGTCGTCCACGTCACTTGACCATGGTTCAAAATTACGTGGTCCGTCGCCAAAGCCCTTGTGTAGCTGAACAGTGCGACGTTAATATTCAATCAATCAACCATTGCCCACTTTAATTAAATATAAAAGTAAAAGATTACATTAAAATAATTAATAATAAAGTACTTTTTAATATTACAGATAAATAAACAAAAAAGCTCTTTTAAGAGCTCAAAAATGAAAGTGGAAAAGTCAGAAAGGGGGCGGAGTTAATCTGGCCAATCCGGGTGCAGCAAAGAACCGAAGATCAAAAAGCGCGGGAAAATTATCATAGAACAGGACTTCAGATCTAAAAAGTGAAAGGGAGCGTTCCCATTGGCCGAGATAAAAGTTCGGTTAATAGGGTATAAGTAGTTCTGAGAATCCGCCCATATTTGTGTTGAGGTAGTTACTCAATTAACAGTGCCTGTGATACGCTGTTTCAGCTTCGTAAAGGACTTTTACTTTAAACAGCTTTTGTAGTTTAAATTTTTCACACCATTGTTAGATAGATTTTCTAGGTGGAGGTCCTTTTCTGTGAATAGCGATCACACACACACACAAAAATACTTTTACTCGGTAATTGTGAATTCCATTCTGATAAATTAAAGAACAGAAAGAGAGAGAGAGAGCCTCTTCCATTGCAGGCACCACCAATTCCACTGATTAGTCACATGGCATGCCCTCTATTGCTGTCAGGGGCTAGGCACAAACTTTAAAAGTACTTCCATCTTACGGTTCGCTGAGGTGATGCCTGTCTTTGACTATTATTGTTTTAAAGCATCTGGAAAGTGTATATTTTTTTATGAGCCACTCTGTAATTTGCTTAAATATAACCAAGATTTCTCTACAGAGCCCAACCTAGGAGGTTTGAAAAATCCCATTACTTTCAGATTCACTACTAATTTAATCGATGTTTTTGAAAAAATTTCTCTAGTCTGATGAATTAAAATATGAATAACTCCACACTTCTAAATTATATGCACTGCCTCCAAAAGTTAAGGAACAACCGGTTTTTTGCGCTTTATTTGCAAATGAATGTATGTAGGTACATCAAATTTAGATGACATGTGCACAAAACAGTTATGTATTGACTGCAAGATAGAGGTTTACATAACAAAAATTCAAAAATGATTTACAACAAAAAAGGCAATCTCGCTGGAAAAGTATTCTTGGAAAAAAATAATAATCACAGTTTTATTTGGTAAAATGTCATATAAACATAAGAAAAATGGTTTTTAATAAGGGCCCACCCCTAGCTTGAATGCATTGGCGGCATCGAATTTGGGTAGAAAACATTGAAAGCTTAAAAAGAGTACTAAGCTGTTATTAATGTAATTTTAAAAATTTTATTGGATTATTGTAAAATACTCACACACAATAAGTTTAGTAATAAATTATTGCTAATGCAAAAACATATTTTATTTTATTTTTTTCTCACAAATTTTTAAAATAAGCATTTTTCTAAAGTTTTTTTTTATGAATTATATTTCTAAAAGTAGTTGCTGAAGATTCAGTTCAGCCGTATTTCAAGATCACTGATTTCTGGAAAAAATTTCACTTATTTAAATAAAACAGGTGTTTAATAGCAGCTGTCTACGTATACACCGAACTCATCACGGAACTTTTCTAAGTTTAAAAATAAATTACTAGTTGACATAAAGCAGTTATATTCTAAAAAAGCACGAAAGATTATAACGGTTCAATTTCTTGCATATTTCGATAAAACGGAGAATCAACCGGGCAATAGTTAATGTTGGTTGCCTCGCTGTTATTTATAAAAATATGCGTTTAATGAGAATACATAACAATTTAACCTTGAGTTCCCCTTATTATTACTTTGCAATACAATCAATATAAGAAATACACGTGCTAAATAACAGATTAAAACTATGATAGGCTATTCAAATTTAATGCAATTCAATTTTGTGCTTACAAATTTAAAATAAATTTAAAAATACAAATAGCTCTTTCTCAAATGTTAATTTCAATACTTCATGAACTTCTTTACAAATAAAGTTCCAACTAAACTTAAGCTATCCGACTACGTTCGGAACCGTGATTTTGCAAACGCGTGTAAATGGATAATATTTAGGATATTTAGTGTCACTTAGATTAAAATATGTACATAAAATTGTTTTAAGAATAGTACTACTGTAAAAAATGATTTAAGTACAATATTTTGACAAAAAATGAACATAGACTGACCCATTTTTAAAATATTTTCCTTTTGCGAAAAATGCTTCTATTATAATATTTTGCCTGTATATAGCTCAGATCTCTGTACAGAGGCTCAACTAGAATTTTTGAAATACATAACTTAGAAGTGGGTTTATCCATGTTTAACGACAACAGAGGGGAAGAATTTTAAGAAAAAAACGCCGATAATTATTTCAATGGGTTGTAACTCTGAAAATAATGTGAATTTTTCAAAAATCATAGTTTTTTCTCTGTACAGAGGTCTGAGCTATATACAGGCAAAATATTATTATTTTAGAAGCCTTTTTCACAAAAGGAGAACATTTTGAAAAAAGGTTATTCTAAGTTAATTTTTTGCCGAAATATTGTATTTTTTTTTTGTCAAAATGTCCTTAAAACATTTTTATGCATGTATTCTAATCTAAGTGACACTACATATCATGAAAATTATCCATTTATACGCTTTTTTAAAATCACGGTTCTGAACGTAGTCGGATACCTTAATTCAAAATATCCTTTATGCTATAAATTCTATACTGCAGCATCAGACAAATCACACAACCATATAACACAATCTCTAGACAAAAAAAAAAGACTAGGTTATTTTTTTTTTGCACAGGTTATATTTTTAACCAGTTGTAGAAATAGTTACCCCTTAAACACATTACAACAAAAGACTTATTTATTAAAAAATCTCATATTATAATTATATATTAATAACTACCAAACGATTTATAAGAAAACAGGAATTAGTCCACTTAAAATGAATATATAATATATAATTTCTTGAATATATCTTTTCTGGAATATATAATATATAAATTAAATCTAGAAAGTTAAAAATTTTAAATTCCTTTATACTATGTTGTATGACTTTTTTTTAGTTGAAACTATATATTGTATTTTAAAACTACATTTTTTAGTTATCTTCCAAAAACTTTTCTTTGTACGGTATTTTTTTTTTATAATTTTAAATATTTTTAAAAAGTTTTTTTTTTATTACGAGAAGAGTAATACATTATAAGCTTTACATCTAAAATACAAACAGTGGCCTACAAAAGTGTTCGTACAGTTGCAATTTTCTATAAAATGTAATGTTTTCAACTAATAAACATGAATAAATCGGAATCATAATTTTTTTTAATATCTGCGCTTGTTCTTATTGAAATAACCTAATCAATTTTTAAATGATATCATAACTATTATTTTTAAAAATTAATAATTAAAAAACTACTAAAAAAATTAAGCCACAAAAGTCTTTGTGCACTTAAAAAAAATTTCAACATAGCTTTAAATATTGTATTTCTTTCGTAACTTATAGTAGGATATCTTTTAGCGTCCACAATAAATGTTAAACGTCTTTTTTAAGAATTTTTATCAGTTTTTTGTAATTTCTACATCGATATACCTACATTCATCTGTGATCATTGTTTTTACTTCACATTTTGTGTATTTGTCATGATTTCACTAAAAATGCTTTACTAAACTTAAAACAGCTGATTAAGAAAAGATTTTCAGAAGGGGTTTTGAGGACTGTTATAGACACACCAGAGGCGTATGTTGAGAGCTTTGCGCTTGACCTCATTATCTTGTTAAAAAATTAAATCTTCTCCTTGTTCCTTAACATATTTAAATAAAGCTCGAGATTATAAATACCATAAAAAATACTAAATTACCTAGTCCTGAACCCATGAACAAGCTTGCAATTTTATTTATGAATGTTTTCAGTGACAGAGGGAATGAGAGTAATATTAACGTCACACTATAAAGCGACACTAGGGCTACTGGTGACGGACCTGGTAAATTTTGGACCTCTGTCAAGGGACGAGTACAACATTTGAGCTGGCACCCTTCTCTCCAAACTTCCACAGCACTCCAACAGAAGGAATTTCAGCTCGACAGACTAAACAGGCATCAGCCCCTTTAGGTGGTCCCTCAATGGACCAAGACTCGAATCTGCGACACGTTTTTAGTGTAACTAACACTTGAAATCCGAGAAATTGAAAGGTGACCTTGAAAAAATTGGCAATTGAATTTTCATTGTTAGCGAATGAATTGATTGAATTTTTTTTTAACGTCGGACTGTTCAGCTACACGAGGGCTTTTGGTGACGGACCACGTAATTTTGAACCATAGTCAAGTGACGTGGACGACACCTGAGCTGGCACCCCTCTCCTAACTACCACACCACACCAACGGGAGGACGTTTCAGTTCTCGACAGATTTAACGTGCACCGCTGCCCCACACGGCGGGTCTTCAGTGGTACTGGGTTCGAACTCTTGACAAGGCAAGCCACGATCCGATACCTATACCACTCGGCTACCGCGGCCACTTCATTGTTATCGAAATATGTAACTACGAACACTGATCTAAAGTGCAACTTACAAACGAATACTCTCCCTCATTCCCTGTAACGCATTTGAGTCGTTAACAATGCAAACATAATCGATTCATCGATACACAATTATTGCAAGAATCTATCGATTCACGTGATCGGAAATGAATTGGAGATTGAATTTTTATTATAATCGAAATAATTATGAACACTAATCTAAATTTCAATTTGCAAACGAATACTCTCCCCCATTCCCTGTAACACATTTGAGCCGTTAACTATGTAAACATAATCGATTCATCGATACACAATTATTGCAAAAATCTATCGATTCACGTAATCGGAAATTGCCGAACGAGTGAAATATATTTTTAACGTTTTTTTTTCTTTAAATTTTGCACCCTATTTGAAATTTACTTAAAAATTCACATTGAATAAAAGTATCAATATAAGTATTAACAACTTTAAGTTATGTTTGTTTAAAAAAATTCATAGATATTCGAAGTTCAAGACATTCGTATTTAACTCATGCTGTGTTCGAAACTTTTATACTTTTAAATACTTAGATACTTTTTTAAATCCAAAATTGTTTAAAGTAAATAAAACTCAAAGTAAGTAAAACAAAATATTGATATCAGAATTACATTTAAAAGTTCAGATTTTATGGAATAGATATTCTAATAGTTAAAAGATATTACTGAGTTAAAATTTCTCTTGTGTGTGTGTAAAAACTTTCCACGATTGTTACTTAAAATTAATTTTTAAATGTATGTGTTATTTCAAAAATAAATTTAAACAATTTAAATGCTCCAAACTTTCTTTTAATTTTCAATCTTAAACTAAGCGACATATAGCTTCACAGACCGTTTTGCTTTTATTCCCTTCAAAGAACTGGTTTTCATTAAATTTTGATAAATTTTTTTGGACATTTCTCAAGCCAAGGAAATATCGTGGAAAAAAAATATATTTGTGGACTAACTGTTTGCCAACTCCGTAGTATATAAAGAAGAAATAATATTTACAAAAAGGTATGACAAAAAGTATTACAAAAGGTTAAAAAAATTATCTAAACATGCTCAAAGAAATAGTGATAGTTGATTATTAATAAAACACTATTTAGCAAACTACAACATTTATGTCTACATTTTTAATCTCTTTTTACAAACAGATAGAAAAATGATTTTCTAATGTCAAGTGAGTGATTGAATATTAACGTCGCACTATTCAGCTGCTTGAGAGCTTTTGGCGGCGGACCTCGAAATTATGAACCATGGTCAAGTGACGAGGACGACACCTGAGCTGGTTACCCCTCTTTCCTAATTTCCACACCAACGAGAGGACATTTGAGATCTCAACAGATTTAACGTGCATCGCTACCCTACACGGCGGGACTTCAGCGGTAATAGGGTTGAACTCATGACACGCCGGCTACGAGTGCGTTACCTTGACCATTAGGCTACCGCGGTCACTTTTTAATATCAAAAGAATGAGTGTACTATCAATTTGAAAGCGAATGTTTACAAGAGTTTCGAGAGCGTACAAAATCATTCTACTGCAATTTTAGAGATTAATAGAAAGTATTAGTTAGAAATTCTGTCCTTTTTATATCAAGAGGCTTGGAGTAACAGGAATAAGTATGTTTTTCAATACAATCGATTTCTCGAATTCAATAATTTATGTATTATATAAACAGTATATATTTATACAATATCATAAAATAACCAGCAAAGCAGTAGTGTAACGGCTAGTATATATATACAGTCGGACCTCTATATAACGGAGTCGCTAAATCCCGAAAAAAACTTCGTTATATAGAGGTTCATCTTTCAATTATCTTTATATAAACCACATAAGACAAATTTTAAATTCATAAACATTATATATTAAAAAGGTAATTATTTACACGTTTTTGTAAATTGATAATATTTATTTTATATATCTTACCTATCAAAAAGAAAGAAAAACTGCGAGGAAAATTTCTTTTAACCCATTTATCCACTTCTTCAAGAATTAGTTTTTTTCTTTGATGCTCGAGCACTTACGTTTTGACATTTTCGAGCTTCAATAAACAAAGTTACCAGTACGACTGATCAACACTACAAATGAACGAGACTAGTGCCAGAACACGGGGACAGGAGACAACTCCACTGAGGGTGATTGATTGATTGAATATTAACGTCGCACTGTTCAGCTGCACGAGGGCTTCTGGCGACGGACCACGTAATTTTGAACCATGGTCAAGTGACGTGGACGACACCTGAGCTGGCACCCCTCTCCTAACTACCACACCACACCAAAGGGAGGACGTTTCAGCTCTCGACAGATTTAACGTGCATTGCTGCCCTACACGGCGGGTCTTTAGTGGTACTGGGCTCGAACTCGTGAAAAGGCAAGCCACGATCCGATACCTATACCACTCGGCTACCGCGGTCACCCCACTATGTTTCCTGTGAACTGGATGATGGGGGTTAAGGGTTGCTCTTCTTGGATGAAAGGCCCAGAATTGTATTGCTTTTAGCGAGCTAGATACGTAATAAGACCAGTTTGAGGTTTGTGATCACCATAAAAGGAGTTAAAAGGAAGAATAACTTGAAATGTCCAGAAATACTTTTTAAAAAAAGCAAGAAAAAAATTGATTCACAAGAGAAAAAGTTCGTTATATAGAAAATGCACTTCGTTATTGGGAGGTTAGTTTACGAAGAAAATCGTGAAATGTTCTTGATTCCAGGAAAAATCTCGCTATATAAAAAAATTCCCAATATAGAGGTTCATAATATGGAGGTTTGACTGTATATGAGTCGCTCAGAAGCCAATGCGATTTAATCCATTTTGTGATATTTTCTGATTTTTGTAAATTTTGATAAAATAAATAATATTCTTCTTAGTTATTAAAGAATAAAATACTAAATGAGAGAAAGAAGCATAACCTACAAGGCCAAAGAAGAAAAAAAATTGGATTCCAAGAAACATAACAATTGAAGATAAAGAAAAAGTCTTTGGACTAAAATGGAGACCTATTATGATTTTTAAGGCTGTCGCTGAATTAGGACCAGCAAATTAGGGTTAAGCTGCTTTTTGATATCACCTTCCCCTTACAGCAGAATATATATATAAATTCAATCACAATCAATTAAAAATTTGAAATTATATGAATCTTATAACATTAAATCCCATTTCAAAATATCAATGGCGAATAAAGAAGATAAAATTCCAACGTTTCCAAACAAAATTAAAAAATTATAAAATAAAGATTTATAAAATATCTAAGTGCAACCTCGGACTTAGGACCGATAAGTGGGGTTAAACTAGTTTGATGGCGCCAAACTTCCCCCTATTGCAACTTGGTAAGTTAATCGAAAAATATCGAATTTTTAAAAATTAAAAAGTTAAAATTAAACCATTAAACTTTAAAAATTAAACTATTCGCCATCGCATTCCGAAAGATATTATAACATTAAAATATTAAAATTCTAAAACAATTGAGTGCATAATATAAGTGAACCATCGAACACCAAAGATGACGCACCCATCTTTAAAATAGTTGTATAGGTAGAAAAAATGTCTAAAATCCGAAAGTTCAAATTAAAAACCAAGTATGTTCACAATAGAATAGCGTAAATCATTAAAAACTCACCAAAGAGCATCCTATCAATAATTCAATTCACAATTTTTGAACGATTTTTCTCTCATATTTAATACAACAATTACCACTCCTATATTTTGCTCGTAACTCCCACTAATGCCATGTCAATCCAAATGATTCATAATCTCACACTAGAGTTTAAACTATTTGGTATTAGATGCAAATCAGATTGCATGCAAAAAAGTGGTTAGATCGGTCATAAACGTTTGATTGGTCATAAATAATTCTCACACTAGAGTTTAACTATTTGGTATTAGTTGCAAATCGATTGCATGCAAAAAAGTTGTTTGATTGGTCATAAACGTTTGATTGATCATAAATAATTTTTAAGTGTAGTTGTGTAAATATTGGTCTATGTGTGTGTATTAAAATGTATCCTGTGTGTGGAATGCACATATTTTTCACAGCTGGACCACTAACAAGCTGACTTTGTGGACATAATGTTGTGTGGTGGATTTGTGCATTTATGAGTTTAAAAATATTTTTAAGAAATATTTTTGATCTATGTATTTTCTCAAGAAGTTGATGGGATAATCATTCTGTATGCAACAAAATATAAATTTCTGGATGTTCTTGAATTTATCAATATTGTGTATAGTTAAATTATTATTTCTCATCAAAAAATGTAAAATTATATTTCTAAATATTGATATATGTAAACAGCTATTGAAGTTCGGTATCTTTATGAAATTGAAGTTAAATGCTTCCCTTTTATCATAGATATTTCTGTATAATTTGTTGTCAATAATATTTAAGTCTAAATCTAAAAATTCAACACTTTGCTACGTAATATATATAACGTAAATTTTGTTGTAATGATACTTTTATTTTTTCGTAAATGTTATGATTTATAGATATGTACTTTTCCTGATTCTACATGACTTTGGAAATTGATTCTTTGAAAGTCCGGTGTTTGATTATGAAATAATTGATTTACTCCTTATTTTTTATTCCATAGCAAAAATCGGTAGTTCTTTTTCCATTTTAACAAAACTTTTAGTTTTCATTAGTTAAACGGTAACCTCTTTCAAACAATATATTTAGAACAATTGTATGCAACAGCAATATATTTAAAAAAGGACTCACACACCCATTCTACAGAATCGATATCCACTTTATGAATAAATTTGGCAAGCTTTGGTTGTAATAAGGCACTAGCTGAAGTAAGAGTATTAGTTTCATTATAATACTGAAACGTAAGACAAATGATTCCATAGAATAGAACTGCTATTGCTTTTTACATTGCTATTAACAGTAATAGAGATTTCACAGAAGCTCTTCAATGAAATTTGAAATGTTATGCAACTCTTCAATTCGTTAAAAGTATCGGTCAACCATATTTAGGTATTCAACTACTTGCGACAACTTTTTTTTTAAAAAAAAATGGAGATATAGAGATTTTTTTATGAGTTTAGTACATTTTAAGAAAAAAAAGACTAAAATTAAGAAGAGAAAAATAAATTATTACTACTAAAATGGAAAAAAATGATTTAAAATTGACAAAAAATTACATAAATGGGGCCCGCTCTGTACAAATAGTAAAGAAATTCTCAATTTTTCAATTTTGATGTATTACTTTGTTATTCCTTTTTGAAATGACCTTCAGAATAAAAGATAGTATAATTTTTACAAAAACTAGAGCACTTTATCTTAGCTGTTATATAAAATTACTTACAAAAAAAAACCAGTGATTATATTCATATAAGGAACTGTAAATTTTGTAATAGGAGAGTGGTTGATAAATCTGAAGGTTAAAACACTTCTACTGTTATACAAAACATACACAAAAAATTTCAGCTAATTATTTTAAAAGCTGTTTGAGCTATCACTGTCACCGTTTGAGCTTTTCGCGCGCGCGCGCGAAAAAAGATAACTTTACATAACTTGACCATAACTTAAAGTAAGTTTAACGTCTTATGTTAAGATTTGGGGCATCTGTTTTCACTAAAACGATTGTAGTTTTTGTTCCAGTGAATGGAAAATAAAAAAACTTGGCATTTTTATAAAGCTAATAAGATAGCCTATAAAATAAAATCAAACAATAAATTTGTCAATTTTTAAAAAAAATCATGATTTTAGGCTAGTCGGATACCTTAAGCTCACCAAAAGGAAAGTAAATTACCTAACAAAGGTAAGAATAGGTTCAAAGAAGAAATATCAGCAAACTGGTGATTTAAATATTAAATCAGTGCTTCTCAAACTTTCAATATACGTGACCCACTATTCAATCATCATTTCCATCGCGCTCGCCTCCATACAATAATAATGTATTGAATTCAATAATACTATACTTTGACACTAAAGCTACAATACGACTTTAACCTCTTTTGTGCCACCGACGTACATAAACGTCTCGCTCAGTCAAAGTATTAATTTTCTGGACGTATATATACGTCTTTCCGAAGTACGATATTTTCTGTGCAGGGCTATTCATAAAATTATTCCGAAGGCTTTGGAATTCAATAAGAGGACCTTGAGAGTGTTTGCGAGAATTTGCTTATTTCAGATTATTTGCTTATTTATTCCATTTCTCCTTCCCCTCCCCCTAAAAAAATATCAAAATACGCTCGTCTACATGGAAAACGGTGGCATTGGGGAGCGAATCGCTTAACTTTTAATCGGCATTTATGGAATTAATTATAAACCGTACAAATTATCAAGATAAATGTTAATACACAAACCCATGGGGTCACTCATAATTATCAAATTTGTTCTTAACTTAGTATTATTAAATTAATTATAAAATACATTGTACAGTACTTATACATTTATAAGTGTATTATATCAGTGTAAATGTGTATTCTATAGTTTATTATACGACCCCAAAGGGGGGCGCGCCCCACAGTTTGAGAAACGCTGTATTAAACACAATGTGTGTAAGCCAAATGATATGTAACTGAATAAAATCGGGAGAAAAAGTTTTAAACAGATGGTAAACATGAATACGAACAGCAGGGATTTTTGTTAGATTGTGACGGTCCCCCACTCCCTCCTAGTCTGACTATCAGTCCCCGAGGATCACGTGCTCCAGAGTTTTTGACTTGAGCAGTAGATCTCGATCTTACAGTAGAAGAATTTACCCTGACAAGAAATGCAAAGGAACAACTACAAAAACAAATGATCAAGTTAATGAATTTATTTAACTAACAATCCCTACTTGAGAGCTATGAAGATCAACTAACATTTAAGGGGTGTTGGAAAGCTAAAATCTTATTGTCTTGAGAGTTTGAGATTTTTACATTTTCAAATTGTATAGGTTTTAACCTTTCTAAAAATACCTTTCTTTAACCTCTAGGGTAATTAGAAGCCCTTAAAACCTATTTTTAAATAATTATTGAAACTAGGCCACGCCCATTTGAATGGTGAAAAATGTAAACAAAGAAGTTTACATTTTCGTTTAAAGGTTGAACGTCTGATATAAACCAAAACATGTATCTTTTAGTATAAATGAGCCTTTTATTTTTTTATTTCCTAGCCGATGAGAAGTCTCACTGTATACATTAATTAATTTATCTCAAAATGTAAATTTTGATGTTCGAGAGAGAGAGAGAGATGTACCTTTTCTGAGAAACTACTGTTCACAGATATGTAAATTGTTTATGATATATTTATAATGATCGCTGATATCTACTAAAATGAGCCTTTTATAAAAAACCCAAGAATTTATTTTTTACAAATTTTTTTATGTAAAAAAAGGGTCAAATTTCACTATGTTTGATAAAGTATTTTATAAATTATGAAAAAATTCAAAATTAGCTAAAAGCTTATTTCAGTATAATGAGAAAGGTTAATTATATAAAAAATTTCAAACATGTACTTACAACAGGTTTTGAGAAAAGGTACATCGTAAACAGCTAATTTAACATTGTCGGTATAGAGGTTTCCTACTCCCCTTAAATAATCAAAACTCCCACTTACTTGAACAATTTTCAGACATTGGGATTAGTTGCTCCTTCAAATTGACAGAAGCTTCCATGATTATGTTAAGGTCTCAGATCTTATATCTTATCCCACAGCATTCCAAAACTGCTTCAAAATCAAAGCCATTAAGAGCCTGGCTTTAGAAAAAGAAGTACTAACTAATTCATGGATCTAATTTCTAAAATCTCCATACTGCCTATCGTTTTCTCCACTCACTAACCGCCCTTCTCAAATAACAACTATCTATTTCCACACTTATCTCTCCCTCTCTCATTTATATCTTAGAGCTAATCTGCATAATACGATTGCATTGTAAAGAGGTGAAAATTAAAACCTGTCTAACTTTGTAAAAAATTCAACGCCATGTTAAACTAAAAGACAGCCTCTCGTGATAGCCCGCTGCAAGATGTATATTCAATATTTTTCACTAAAATTTCAAAATTCTTTTTTATAGCTTAATCTAACTATGTGTACTTCTTTTATTGTTCTTATTTAATTCATAACTATAAGAAACACTGAATAACATTTCCGAATATCCATTTGCTTACTTAAAATAGGCATAAGGTTGATAATATAATATTAAATTAGTTAAATTTTTACTACTGGAATCATTAAATTTGACATGCCTATTTTTTATGTGAACTTGAATTAATTGTTACATATCACTAAGTATAAAAGCGCTCATGAAGATTCCTTAATTTAATTCACACTCATTGTGAGAAGCAATTTTAATTTAACAAAATGGACTCGCTCAAAATAATCAATAATTACTTAATTAAAAATTGTTTATTTTTCTTACAGTCTGTTGATGTCAATTATATAGAGCTTCAAAAATCCAGAACAAAAATATTCTTCAAGAATATAAGTTAATAATTTAATATTGAAGTAAATGTGTACAATTGGAAAATTGCACGTCATACTTTACCTAAAAAATACAATGCTTCTTAAATATGAATTACTTATGATCTGGTACAAAATTTTATTTTGGGTGTTATTTTTATATAATAACACATACAAAAGCATTAAGAAATAAAAGTTCATAAAGCTAAGTTCATACTGAAATTCTTTGTTGAATTATTGGTCGATCAATGGCAAAACTTTTCCTGATATTTTAATTTAATATGCTCTGCAGTATTTAATATCATATTAAATATAGTCGGAGAATCCTCAGATAAATTATTGCACTTTAATTATCTTAATAAGTAATAGTTCTGCATACAATAAATTATCTTGTTATTTTTGGTTCACTATCCCTACTTCGAAAACACAAAGTAAAAATGTTACAACTGAACAATGTTTAAAAAGATAAAAAGAATATTAAGTTTCAAAAAGGAGATAAAAAAAAACTTTAAAAAAATGATTAGATAAGATTTGAATGCAATGTACAACTTTTAAAACTGCTTCATGAAATGTTTAGCGATACGCGATCCGAGCCTTTCTTATAAAACTACATGACTGTCAAATCATAAGTAATCGCTCCGCATTCGGGTATGGGCTAAATCCGATTGCCATATTTATCACGTTGTTAACTTGTATTTACTACATTTAAATATTTAGCCAAGTTTTATTTTGATTTAAGAAAGTCCTTTATAAGACAACGTTTATGCATAATTTCCTACACAGTGAAGTTGCGGAGAATATTAGACCCCCCCCCCCTCCCTACAAAGGCAGGTTTTGTGCTCCAGGCGGGATCTTATGAAGAATTGCAAAACCAAAAAACTTTGGGCCCCCTAGAACCCTCAGCCCTCCCCCTACGATGCATTCCTATAACCTTCTTCCTTCCTATTTAGTTACGTATGTTAAT
>BMAV01014864.1:111932-135354 GCA_019973955.1 Trichonephila inaurata madagascariensis
ATATTATGTGAAGAAAAAAACTAAAATCTTTGTCATGACAGAAAAAAAAATTTAACACTTTTCTTGAATTTTCTTGTGCCATAAATACTCTCTTAAAATTAATAATTTGTGTAAAAATGTATGAGTTGAAAAAATACGAAAATACAATTATTTTAAAGAAAAATGTATAATTGATGCCTTAAAATTGTATTTTAATTTTAGTTAAGCTTATTGTAATTATTTTTTCAGAACTATAAACTTTAAAGTGATTTTTTTCAGTTTGTGTTTTTTTATACATTAGTGCATTCAAAATGCTACTCCTTCCAAAATTATTGACCAATCACTTTCCTTTTTTTCCTGTGTGTTATATATAAAACATGTAACAAAATTAGGGATCCATTTTGCTGTAAACTGAATACTTTTTTTTTAAATTAAAATGTAGGAGATGTTGGCTTTTTCGTTGAATTTTAGTATACATATTAACATTTAATTTTTTTTCTCCAAAAATAATTAAGTTAATTTAAAATCGGTTTCTAAAGTTACTTAAAACATCCTTAAGAATATTACAAAAAATATTCATGTCAAAAAATTAAAAATTACGGAAGGAGTAAAATTTTAAATTTTTCCAAATTTTCTTCAAAAAATTTAAATAGTTAAAACTGTGTGAATAATATGTAAAAAATTTCAACTCGTATCATTTTCTTGAATTGAAACATTAAATGAAATGCTAAAATATTATTTTTAAATGCATAAATAAGGAAAATTATTCAAAGGGCACCAAGTCCTCTTAAATTGGCTGAAGTAGAAACAAAATTAAGAGAATAATTTACAACTGAAGTACGGTGTAACGTGTTAGGAATAAGAAATTTGTAAAAGATAAAAGTAAAAAACATTTTTTCATCGAAACTAGTTGTTAGATTTGAATTGCTTGTTTTGAAAATAAATGGACTGATTAAAATTTCATAGAAACACAATACACCCCGAATATTTAACATTAAATTTATTATAGTTAAAATTTTGCGTGCTAATTAAAAAATTATTTATTTAAAATTACATTTTCTCTCTCTCTCATAATGAAAATGTAATTGGTTTTCACTTTCAATGCGGTGTGAATTTTGTAGAAATTTTTGAGTCGCTTTTACTACTTTCTCACCTGTATTTCTTTATGAATTTAAGACTTACTCTTAAAACCATTAGTTTGTCTTTCGAATATCCGAAAGCATTTAAACTTATATAGTAAAAATATATTTCATGTATTGAGAGGAAAAATATTAGGTAGTACTAAAATATGTGGGTCGAAAATGTAATAACTTTTTCCAAAATATTTCCCGTATATTCCGGCGTATTACGCACACATGCACTTTTAAATTGAATTTTTCTATCAGTTTTAAGGATGTTCTCCGTATAAAGCGCACTTTTTTCTTACGGCATGACTTGAAATATACATGTGTAATATTCTTGTCTTTTGAAGTCTAGAAATAGTATGTGTGTGCATGCGCCGCGTGTGTTGTGACGGCTTTATCCGCGACCTTCTCCCTAACAAGCCTCTTAGAGCACAGTGCTTCTCAAACTTTCAATACTCGCGACCCAATATTCAATCATCATTTTCAGTGCGCCCCCCCTTCATACAATAACAATGTATTGAATTCAATAATACTATACTTTTACACTAAAGCTACAATACGACTTTAACTTCGGATGTGTTACCGATGTATATAAACGTCTCGCTCAGCCAAAGCATTAGTTTTCTCACCGTATATATACGTCTTTCCGAAGTACGATCTTTTCTGTGCACTGTTATCCATAAAATTATTCCGAAGGCTTTGGAATGCAATAAAGGAACCTTGACAATGTTTGCAAAAGATTTACTTATTTATTCATTTTCTCCACCCCCTCTCCCCCCAAAAAACCAACAAAATACTCGCGTCTACGTGGAAAACGGTGGCATTGGGGAGCGAACTGCTTAAGTTTTAATAGGCAGTTATATAATTAGTTATAAACCGTACAAATTATGAAGATAAGGGTTAATACAAGCCCATGAGGTCACTGGTAACTATCCAACTTGTTCTTAACCTAGTATTGTTAAATTAATAATAAAATACATATTGTACAGTACTGATACTTTTATAAGTGTATTATATCAGTGTAAATGTGTATTTTATATTTTATTATGTCAGAATGTATTTTTTGTTTGTTTACTTTCAGTAAATGAATAATTTTTTTGAATAATCTTTAGTTTTCACCTTTTCAATATGCTCGCGCCCCCCTCGAAGAGTTATCACTCCCCTCAAGGGGGGCGCGCCCCACAGTTTGAGAAACGCTGTCTTAGAGAATTTTTGGTCCTTAAAAATTATTTTATTAGAACGCTTCCTCTGAAGAAGAGAACGTGAACATGCAAATTAAGACAACTATATAAAGTCTAGGCTTTCGAGTTAGAGAGAGAAAGAGATAGGATAGGCTACTAGCAGAGCAGCGTTTTATCAAATTTAAAGTGTAACGCAGATATTTAGTATTTGAGAATTGTAATAATTTAGGTGATGATTTGTCACTGGAAATTGAGTATAGATTAGATAGATAGGAAAGCAGAGTGCTTGAATTGCAGTAAATGCTACTGGTAATTAAAGCCTTCTCTTACCTCGAGTACCTCGTTAATTGTCTTCATATTGCTTAAATTATGTGCATCTCTTTGTTTTGATTGATCGAACTTGTGTTGTTGTTTGTGTTGCAAATAAACTAAGTGTTTTTAAACATGGCTAGTCTTCCTTCCCTTTCTCCTACATCTTTAGGGGCGGAGGTAAGATCCTTACAGAGTGTGTGTGTGGTTAACCCGCGATCACTCGCGCGGGGTGTTCTGCACACCCCAGCAACAAGAAAAGCCTCCTAAGATTCCAAAAAGAATGTGCAGAACCACAATTTTTTCTGTAGTTGCACAGTTTTGGTCATTGAACCTTCAGGCCTGATGCAATCACAGTTACTCGGACGACTGGAACGTAACGACCTTCAAAAGTGTGTCTGGGGGGCTGAGAAATCCCTGCGAGCAATTGAGCATATGGATATAGTCAGCTCTGAATGTTTGGAAAATGATTAAAATATTATTTTTCTACTTTCTACTATCCTTATCATTCATTATAAAGTATGTTTATTACTGGTTTTTACGTGTAACTTGTGGTTTACGAAAAAATATGCCCTTTAAGATGAAAATTTTGAATGTTTAATTTAAATTAATGTTAGTCTCATTTGTGTGCAATAAATTTAATAATTTTATTTGTATAATACAAAAAACATCTTGTACTTTATAAATATGTATCATAATTGACTTGAAATTTTCTTCATATTTAAATACAAGTGTTAAAAGTTTGGGGTGTTCTCTACACCCCGCGAGAAACCACGATAGCAAAAACAGGCACGAGTGACCCCGGGTTAATAAAAGCAAGAAATGAAATTGAACCTGACATAATTAAAAAATCATTTAAAAATGTAGTGTATCTAACAGAATCTAGATGGAATGGGAGAGGATTTATTTCTGGATCAGAATAATAAATATGGTGAATATGAAACACAATTTGCCTGAAGATATAAAGAAAGACCAATAGAACGAACTGTTCATCTTATTCAATTATGTAATTTTTACATAAGGTATGATATTTCTTTTAAGGAAGGGGTCTTCAACACGTGGTATGCGAGTCGCGGATGTTCCACTGGAGGCATTTTAATAACCCCTCATTTGAATTTGAGGCAATTTAAAAAAAAAATGTTTTGTCTGCTTTTTGTTGTACAAAATGTCATTCTTGATATTTAAAACATTTCACTGGTATTTTTGATATCCATTTGAGATAAAATTTTCTGAAAATGATGAATTTTTCAAAAATTTCACTGTAATTTAAATAATTTTAAATATAAAAATTCCGACTGTGCAGAAAATGTCTGAAATTTTCGGGAAAAAAAAGACATTAAGAGGGTTGCAAAGTATTTTAATTCGAGTTCCATTGAACTTTTTGAAATTGATATATTTACATACATATCAGTAAACACTATCTCTTCAGTAAGAATCAGTTGTAGTCTTGTAAAACAAAAAAAAAAAAATTTCCTTTTTTATATAAATTTCCTTACTACAATATTTTTTGAAAGTTGTGTGGCCCACGGATCTATGTGAATTTATTGATGTGGCCCTTGGATAATTGTAAATCTATTAATTGGCGCTCGAACGTAAAAGGTTGAAGACTCCTATTTTAACACTAGAGCGTCCATCGGTGTCAATTTGATACCGGAGTCTGTTTAGTTTGTTCTCTGTATTTTTGCAGAGAATTTGAAAATTTTTCGTCACTTTTAATTATTTTCCGTGGCAATTACACAGTAAGAGTTTTGTGGTTCTAGGTTAATTAGGAGAAATTTTACAACTAAATATACCTAGAATGTCCGCTGGTGTCATTTCGGCACCAAGGTAATTTATAATAAATAGTTGTCGTTTATCATTACCATAAGCAAATCAAACTTTCCAAAGAAGTATCGCACATTTGTTTGACCTTGAATGCAGTGTTATTGGGTTAGCAGCTGAAACGAGTCTATTTTTCTAAAATTGTTATGCCTGCGTGTTTTGTTACATAACATTTAACTATCTATTCATAAAAAAAAAAAAAAATTTAATTTCATTCGATTTTTGAGTTTTGTGAAGAGCAGACACCTTAAAACAATGGCTCATAGAAAAGATCTAAGCCCAGATGAAATTATTCATTTATCGAGAGAGATTTCTGAGAATGAATCGGATGGTGGTCAGCTGTGTGTGTGTGTGTGTTTTGCTCTAATTTAGATTCCGAAGAAGACATAAGATTGAGTGAAAGTGACTGCTAATAATCTGAAGAAAGTGCAGATATCATTGATAACATTCTAGTAAATCCTGAGATACATATCGCTAGGGATGGCACAGAGTGGATACCGCATAATAGTAATGCTCCTCGCAGATTTGCGACTCGAAATGTTTTGCGACGAAGCAGTGGTCCAAAAAACTTCACGAAACTTAATATCAACATCAGTTTTTATAATATAAAGGGTCATAAAATATGTTAATTACATGGCATAATATTAAAATGTTTTAAAAGTAAACCCTACTGAACAGTAGTCCTGCAATTGTTTAGTTATTACAATTATTTTATGTATTATATATTAAGGTGTCGAAACAACACCAGCGGGCGTTTAACCCTTAACTTCACACTGTTGCATTTCTGCAAAATATGATTTATTTTAATTTAACAGACTCAATATTTTCTTAATTATCTTCAAATACCTTATCTGAGAAAAAAAAAAAGATTACTGCAACGAAATACATGCTAATTTTGTCACTAGATGTGGAAGTACATTTTTTCCGGAAATCACAACAATTATAAAAATCTCTGATGCCTCAAGAACTGTGTTTTTGCTATAAAAAGAATCCATTATATTTTATGCTTTCTCTTGTTTATTGACGAAATAAACTACCACAGGTAAGAAATTTAAACTTTTTATGATGAATAATAAAATCCTTATATAAAAAAAGTTTTCTAATTTACAGAGCTACTGCGCAATGTTGCACTTCTGCATCAAACAAAAAAATGACTGAAATTCAATTTAAAAGTGCTTAATTTTTTTTTTTTCATATTTTTCCCTTTTATTATTACTTGAGAACCAGCTGATATAATTTTTCATAGAAATTTAAAAAATTGCGAAGTTATGGGTTAAGGATAATCAAAGTCCCTGACGTTCTAGTGTTAAAGAAACAGTATTGAGGTATATACAGGTAGAAACCAAATTTTTATACTCATACTTTATTTCTTATGAAATAATTTTTATATCCGGTGAATGACACGCATCTATAAGTTTTGATCTTACTTTTTGTGTGCTAAAAGTGCGAGTTATGTGCTGGAATATATAGAAATTAAAAATAATCCAGTTCTTTTAGAGACTGGTATACCTCAACTTATCATTAAATTTAAATACTGATATTTTTTAAAAGCAGTGTACTAATATCTTTCATTTATATCCTGAATAGATTTCATATCAATGGGAAGAATAACGAAAACTCTATGGATATATATTGGTGATATAACTTTCCAAATTTGTAAAAAATGACTTGTAAACACATCTTCTAATTCATTAACTATAATTTTTGAATATTAATTCTGCATCGTTCAAGTCCTGTAATATCTTTAATTCTCAGTATTTCAATATGTTTTTGTGATATCATAACTTACATAATCATCTATAACATGTGTTTGAATGCCGTTTTTGTGGTCATTCTATAAACAGTAAAAATTTAAGGTTTTAAGCCTGAAAACTAATTATATAGACGGCAAAAAATGAAGCGCAATTTTTTAAAAAAAAACTGCAGTGATTGAAACAGAATTGTCTGGCATACAAAATAGCTAAGTATAAGTAAATATGAGAATAAATTCATAAATATAAGTAAGGTTTATAAAATATTAAATTCATAATATACTTATAACACTATTTCCAACAAAATAGACTATATTACTTCCACAATTATTCATTTTCAACATATTGGAGTAATATTATAACATTGTAACCATTTTCTATCTATTTTAATGTTTCATAATAGAAACAGCTTTGCGATAAACAATTTCATTTGCATTTTCATTTCGGAAAAAAACAGTCCTTGTTCTGCTATCATGGTAATTTAAGCAGATAAATAATAGATTAATTTCAGACAAATAAAATAAATTACTCACACTTCTTTTGAGATGGCTCAGCACATTCTATACTTGAGTCCTTCATTGTCATCAACTTAAGAAATGTTTTCTGTTTTCAAACGCTTGTGAAACGTGAAATAGTTTTAAAATTTTACATTCAAAGTTTTATTCAGCTGCTTCACCTACAAAGATTGAAATAAAAAGGTTGTTTTATCTGAAAAATTTGACATATATGTATGATTAATCTTGGAGGTGAAAATGGAAAAATATTACAATCAGTTGATTAAATATCATAAATAAGTGATAAGGGATGATTAGACTCTATATATAGTAGATTTAAAACATGCATATCATTTAAAACTTTTCACTAAATAGAAAAATTGAGAGAAGTGCGTAATCGTTTCGACAAGATTAAGCTTGGTTTGATTTCGCATGAATTTTAACATTCGATTTCAATTTTTTTCCCTTTGACTTTAATATTGTATAGAAAAGATTATGATTTCTAATTTTTAAATTTTAAATAATAGTAAAAACAGTGTTAAAACAAAAATACATTATTCGAATGCCTTTATGTACATTAATATTTCAAAAGAGTTTCTTAAATTTCTTATAAAAATTATTCATATATAAATCCAGTCTTTATTTTTAGAACTGGCAAGAATTTTTAGCTAAAGAATTTAAATTATTTCCAGTTTTAATTATTTAAAATACAAAAAAAAAAAAATGATACGAAACATTTAAAGATATTTTTCTTTAGAGAAGTAACGTAAGTTTCAAAAAAAAATTTGGGGATTCTGTTTTCTTCATATAAACCCTTAACAAAAACTAGTAAACTTCATGCATTACTGCGTTACATGAGCATGCGAAAAAAATTCATTTTCATAATCATACTAATTTATTGATATAATATAAGCAAAAGAACTGCTGGATAGTAAATATTATATATATATAATAAACTATATTTTTCTAATTTTACTATTCTTGCTAAAAATAGGACATATGACAATATCTAAATTTTAAACAACAGACTATATTTCGTTTTAAATATTATAGTAATAGAAATATCAATTTTTTTCTTTTCACAATTACCAATAATCTTTGTTGATTCAATTATTCTAAAATAAGAAAATTAATTTATAGAAATTTTTTTTTCTGATATATTATTTAAAGCGCTATATAATCCTAACCTTTCTCTCTTGTTATATTTAGTTCCCTTCTTTGAATAAATAAATAAATAAATATTCATTTTAATCATTTCCTATATTTATTTTAATAATACCGTATTTACTCGAATATAAGCTGTACTTTTTTTCCAACATTTTCGAACATTACTGAAAATGGCTTAGAATTTTTATTTGCACTTTAAAAATATGTTCTCTTTATAGATAAGATTTTTGTAATACTAAATAGAAGCTCGCACGATATAATTTTTAGTTGAAAACAAGTCAAAATTTAAAAAAAAAAATAACTGCGTGTGTGTTTTTAACTGAAATACATTTAAAACAAATTAAGAATTTTTAACAAGTACTAAACATATAACATACTGAAAAATATTACCTATTTTAAAAAGCATTCACTGCAATCGTCTGCAAAAAGCCGCGTGAAGAATATTTGTTACTTCATCCAATAGCACAAGTCGCACCCTTTTTTCTGCAATACCTTTTTATGAATAAAACCCAGACGAAAATGCATATGTATTTTATGTCTGAGTAGTTCTAGAATCCATTAATTTCGAGGAAATACACCTGCTGCTCTTTAGTAATGCAGGTGCATATTAAAGTTTGTCATAACGTTTATTTAGATTTGCCTGGTCAATGATTCTTATGTTTATTTTAAAGTAATCCACGTGATTTATTTGGAAAAGGATTCATCTTTTTCTGACAAGTTTATTTATACATCTTTTGTTAAAGTAAATTGGAAATAAAATTCGTTAAATTTATTTAGTCATGTTTTTCTAGAAAAAATGCTAGATATTTTATTTTAGAAAAGAAGACAAAATTACGCATTTTCGCTCATATCTGCCAACTGCTTCTTAAATATATGTACTTTTAAGAATTACAATAAACAAATAAAATCTTTATATTGATAAAATTTAACCTTTATTATTATTCACAAAATGTCTATATTTTTCTCAAGACTTCAAATGAATATTGCTCACAGAAATTGCTTTAACTTTTTTTAAGTGATGCATTAAATTTCTTTGCATTCAAAAACAATAGATAAATATTGCTCGTTATTGTTATTTAAAAGCATTGTCTCTATCTCGATTTATCATAGAATTTTAAAACTGAATCTACGTCCAAATTAACGAAAAGCATATTTATATAAACAGTGAAAAAACATTGATTGATTAGCCTTTAACCACAGATTTCACTCCCTTTTGATAATTGACGAAATCTGCAAAAGAGGTAGAAAACTTGGGCAAACAATTGGATAATGAAAAACTAGAAGCGACGTATTCTCAAGAGAAATATACAGGGTGTCCCAAAACTCGACGTCGAGCGGAAACGAGGTAAAAATAGGGCTCATGTGAGTTCTGAGAGAAAAAGAAAACAAAAAAAAATCCATATAACCTTTCTTAGTGATGATTAGTACCCTCCATCATATCATTGGGGAACTTTAACCACAAATTTCCCAATTTTACACTGATTATTTCACCATGAACTTATGTGGCCGTCGTATAAAACACAGTCACAAGTTAGTTGACCATCCAGTATAGTGGTTAGTGACTCTGCTGGGCCGTAGGGCCTGGGTTCGAATCCCGGAAAAGGCATGGATGTTTGTAACTATATAGTGCCTTAGCAGCATGGGGTACTCTAAATAGTCGTCGAGCTACAAGTCCTCTCGTGAGGATAATGGAAGAGGAAAAGAGGTAGGAGGCCTGTGCCCCCCAGGGTATCCTCCCTCAAATTTGAAGTGGGACTGAACCAAATAGTGATTTCACCTGATGGTGCTCAAAGCTACGGCTAACGATAGACGTACAACTAGCCTCTTGCCACGTTGAACTTCATAGACCTTGATCAGATGTTACTGTCGATCAGGTGGCATTAAAACAACAACAACAAGTGAAGAAAACCTTTGCTGGTTAAGCTAAAATTAACGTAGTTTGTTTGAGTCGGGGCTTGAGAAAACGATGTCTTCTAACTTTGATTCCGTAAGAAGAAAAATAGTGCACACTACCCTAGGCAAGTTCTTCGAAAGACGGTCCAATTAGTAAATATTTCAAACTGGTACAATATAAGCTCTTTTTTTATCCATAACCATTATTGCCAATTTTTTAATAGAATTACTTCATTTCAAAAGCTCAATCTTAAATGTGTAAATAAACTAAGCATTAAATATAAAATGGAAACAAAAAACATTTTTTTAATACTTTAATGAATTAAATGTTCAAAGTGTTTGCCTTCCAGCTTCTTTTAATCCACTCGAAAATGTAATCGAACTGTGCCAAAAGAACTACTGAAGGAATAAATTAAACTAGTTAGTCATAACTCATCAACCAATCACTTTTAAACGGATGCAAAGCTTGAGGCAAATATTTCGAACATTCGAAGCAGAAGACAAATATTTCGAACATTTCATTCATTAAAGTACTACAAGAATGCTTTCCGTTTTATTTTTAAATTCATTGCTTAATTTGAATCATGCACTTAATATTGAGAGTTTTTTTTAAATAGAATCGTTTAGTGAAAAAAAAGTGGCAAGAATTGTTATAGATAGAAAAGTAGCAAGTGAATTTTTAACTAAATGAGAGTCATCTTTTGAAATAACTTACCTGGGGTAGTATGTAATATTTTTCTTTTGATGCGAAGTCAAAGTTAGGAAACATCATTTTCCCAAACTCTACTTTACTTTATCTTTAATTAAATCAGCAGAGTGTTTTGCTCAATTTATGATCGGAATTATAACACGATTATGTAAGTCCACGTTAGTGACAAGAATCACTGTAAAATTGTCTAATTTGTAGTCCCAGCCCCTATGATGTAATGGAAGGTGTCAACAGAGGTGTTTTTGAAATGAGGACTTTTGCAAAAATAAAAAAATTCACTATGATTGTTACAGAGAGAAAAGAACAAGCGTTCTATCGTTTTAGAATCTTAACTACATAAGCTATCTTTTGATGAACTTGCATATATAGGCAATATGTTTCTTTTTATGAAGAGTCAAAGTTAGGTGACATCATTGTCTCATTCTTCGACTAAAACAAGCTATATAATTTTAGTTAAACCAGCGAAGGTCTGTAAAACACTTGTGATTGTGATTAATAGCCCTGCTACGTAAGATCACGGTAAGAAAATCACTGTAAAAACTGTGAAATGTGTGGTCACGATATCTAATGATGTGATGGAGGCTGTTGATTTTTCACATTTTCAAAAATATGCTAGTCATTAATTAACCTCTTAAGTGCCACCGGCGTACATATCCTTCTTGCGTTATTAACCGGTGTGTTTGCATCGGACGTATGTATTTGTCCTTTCTAAATACAATTCTTTTTCTTTACGCGACTATCAGTAAAACTATTTCGAGAGCTTTGGAATGTAACAAAATGACATTGATAGAGTTTTGTAAAGGCTTTATTTATTTCAGAGTAAAATTTGTTTATTTGTGCTTTTTCTTTCACTCCTAATACATTGCATACACATGCCTTTGAGAAAAACAGTGGCACTGAGCCCCAATTGTGTAACTTTTAATCGGCAGTTAAGAAGTTAACCAAGTGATATGGATTTTTTTTTAAAATTCTTTCCGGAACTGATTTGACTACCTTTATCCATCGCCCTATTGACGTTGAGTATCGGGGTACCTTGCTTATATATATATATATATATATATATATATATAAGCAAGGTTCAGGGTAAGAACTTTGACTTCTACTTTCGCCGAACTTAAAAAAGATACGTGTACTAACGATTCACTCGCTGCTGATCAACGCTGAAAGGGATCTCGTCTTGTCATGGCTTGGAGTACAGACTTTTTACTGAACCTTGGAATAAAATGTATGATAAACGGCTGCACGTTGCATTTCCCTGTCAAGCTTTAAGAATCGAGAATCTTGCTTTGTAATACGCTCTATAAAAATAAATCCAAGACTATAAGCTTCATAAGTAGTTTAAAATGTTGCTGAGATATTGCATAAAAGTGTGACTTTAATTACAATTTGAAAAAAACTGAAAAAGGATGACTATCGTGCCCGAGTGGGACTGAAGAAGTCATTCATTCTTCGAATGAACAGAGCTAAAAGAATGACCTTTGCCAAAAAACACCTAAATCGGACACATATGTCTTAGAAAAATGCAATATATTCAATTGAAAGTAATTTTTGTAATTTAGCATCAAAAAGCACAAAAATATGCCTGCAAAAATTCCTGGACAGATTTTAAGAAAGAGAATCCTTTTTCGATTATCAAACATGTAGGAGGAGGCTTAATGTTTGGGGGGGTAGGGGGGCATTGGAAGCCTTTCGGTTGGGAATCTGGAATTTATTGAATCAAAAATCTACAAAATTGGTTACTTGAACTTATTGAAGTAAATTATTAGGGCACATGCCGAGAAATTTGCGGTGAGTAATGATTTTTACTTTCAGCGGCTCAAAGGTACCAAGCAAATGGCTCACATTGTGTAGTCATTGTGAAGCCGTGGCTTTTCTGATATGTCCCAAACCAATTCCGAAGGTCAACCTAGTCCGCAGATCTAAGTAAAATACAGCATTTGTGGGATTTACTCGAGTGAATAATCAGGGAGAACGCAATAACATCCAAGGAAATGCTCAAATCTGTCAGAGTAGAAGAATGGAACAAAATATCCATAGAAGAAACAACTAAGCTAACTAAATCCTTGCCAAACATGTTGAGAACGTTATAGAAATTATGGAATAGCTTAAAAAGTATTAACTTTTAGTTGCAATCCATTATTATAAAAGTTTTTTTCCAGTGTATGCAGACTTTTGACGCACACTATTTGTGTCATTCTCAAGTTATAAATCTTTGTAGTATTTTATGTAATATTCAGTTGATTGTTGATTATACTATTTGAATTAACGACGTTATAGGAATAAAAAAAAATAGTATTTATTCAGAAAGTCTTCATTTAATTAGCGTTCTTTGCATGAATATGAAAGATGATCGCCTGTACGCAGACTTTCGGAGGCGAGTGTATGTATTTGGATCTCATCTGTAATTGCTTTCAAACTTGAAGATTCGAAAATTGTGTGGGAATATGTCGCTAGTGCGTTATTCATTTTGGGATTATATTTGACACTGAATCGTAAAGGGAAACTTTTGATGATGACTTTATGCAAATTGAATCATATTCCTGTGGTAAGCAATGATAAAAAAGTAAATTTCCTGTTTTATGTAATTTGTTGTATGCCAGTTATGTATATTTTGAGAACCTGTGCTTACGATGACGAATTTACTTGGAAATACGAAACGTATATCACATCCAGCAACCAGTAACCCAAATTTTGCTCGAAGGCTCCAAAGCTTTTTTTTCTAGCTTTTGTACATACGAATTTCCCATGTCTGATAGCTTTGTTGTATTGCGTGCTTTGTCAACGTTGCTGTCTTTTAATCACCATTCCACTCAAGAAATCTCCCTGATATCACCTTAAGACTTTGGACCATCCAAGCAAATTGATATCCTCAAACGCAAAGCGAAAGTTGACGAAATTTTGACAAATGTTCAAGATATTTTCTCAACATCATCATTATTCCTGATCATAGTAAATTTCTTGACATGTGCTTCGGTGATTGGTTGACTTCTATGCGTTAATTCTGAAAAATATCGTCTTCATGATACCATCGAGTGTTTATTCCATTTTGTCATCAACTTCAGTTATCTGATGATTATTCCATGGATGGCAGGACCCATTGCGTTGGAAATATTGAAAGAGACATTCTATTATAAATTACGATTAAAATTATTTCTTAATACAGGGGATATTATGAATTCTAAATGGAACAAGGGCCTGTTTGGGAAATCAAATTTTGTATTCACCGAATGTAATCTTATATCGTTCAGAAGAGAGAAACACAGTACTAGTTTTGTGCGGAACTTTATTAGCATATACTCTACTAATTGTGACTATAAAGAACTGAGGAAGAAAAAACTAGGTTCTCGAGGGAAAAAATTCAAATTTCTCAATTAGAATTTAATGATGTATTTTACAAATTTACATTGGAATGTTCTTAATTTACACTCATATCCAAACTTAAGGTCACAAACATGTTTTGCGACATAATTCTAAATTGCCTCCAGTAAAACTGATGGAATTTGTATTTTATATCTTTTGAAGAACGGGTTGTGCAGTATCAACCTTCGGATTAGAAAAAGAAGCTGTTTAGCGTTAGTTTTTACAGAGCTACTGGATTGATACCGTTAAAACATATGGGATTTTTTGCCTACAGTTTTGAGAATATTGCATTAAAAAAACAAGTTAGCCTGTTTACAGTGAGATTAACTTCCCATAAGCGTTCAGGTTATTCCTTGAGGTGGCGAGTCGTTGGCAGGCTTGTAGCTGACCAGCCTCAAGCGGAGGTGGTTCGATGGTTACAAGGAGCAACGGAAGTGGTTTTTCGGCTGTGGAATTAATTCTAAATAGGTCTTACTGTCACCAGAAAGATCTGCCAAGGCCACCACACTACAACGACATCTGCCAGGATCGATACTTAGTATTAAGCATACGACGACAAAGATGGAGAATGACTCCAGAACTTGCTCGTGACCTTGCTACTGTGTATGGAAGAAGAATTTCCAGGCAAACAGTCTACAGACGTCTCACAGAGACTGGCTTTTACACCCTGGATCCAGTCTTGTGTGTTCCTTTGACTGTATCCAAAAGGGGAAAAACTTCAAATTAGACACAGACTTTTAACGAATATGCTTTATATCTGATTCACGATTTTTATATACCCGGAATTTTAATTCAAAATTAGAACCTTCTCCATATTTTATGTTGCTGAATTCTTTCTCACATTTCAATATGTCTCTGTTCCAAATTTCGTGACAATGCAGAATTTACCAGTTTTCCCATATTTTATGTTTGTGACCTCAGTTTTGGACATGAATGTAACTTAACTTTAATAATACTTTTAGAAAACTGAATTTTGTGTTCTTAATAAATACAAATATATATATTTATCCTGTGTATAATATTTTCAGTTTGAGCGATCTAAAGTCATTTTTTTTTTTAATTTCATATAGTTTCAATTACTTTTTCATTTATATTTGTTTTTAAAAAGGTTAAAAAGTTAAAATAAAATAAATATATATTTTTAAGTGAATATTGTCACCTATGATTTAAAGGAAGAAAGCTTAATTTTGTTTTTTCTACAATGATGAAACAATCCCAAAAAGTATTACAAATTAAGTTTATTTAAAGGAAAAACGTTTCTGAATTACGAATAGGAAATCATTTAATCATCATGTCAATTAATTCCTCATATTCTAAGACATGCTTTGCGAAAAGTTCATTCAAAGAGCTTTAATGATATTTTTTAAATGATCTTTTTTTTACATAATACTACATTTGGTTTTTTGTGATCTATAAAAACTGTGACATGAAAGTGCTTTGAAATGTCATAGGGTTCTGAATAACAATAGACGTGGCAGTGAATTGAATATTAATTTTATTTAATTCGAATAAAATATTGAAACTAATTATATGCGTATAGAGCTTTCAGTAACCGAATTATGACAAACTATTTACTATATTGTATTGAAAATGATAATATGTAACCTATATATATATATTATCGTCTTGTAACATCTCTAACTGAAGTCTTCTAACTATTATCCTCGGATCCACTTTATGGTTTTCTTTAGGTGAGCTCATTTAAGAATCCTCTTTAAACCATTCTCTCGTTATCCTTTCAGCTACTTCTGAATTACTGTGTAACAATTTCTTAACATCCCCCTCTACTTCCTATACTACCTCACATATATAGCAGTACCTATTTGCGTACTTCATAAGTCCTTCATAAGATGAATTTCTCATTTTAAATGACATCATAAAGTATAACCCTACCAAACATATAACACTAAGCAGTTTTTTCTCTGACTCAAAATTATCTCTCGAGGTCATTTGCAATGGAGATACCCATCTGACACAAGGCATTAACATTCTCCTCAGGCAGATTAATAAACCAAGTATATTCCAGTGGATTCTCGCCACGTGGACATTGAGGATAATGAACGTGCGGATGTTCTCGCTAAGGAGGTTTATGACTTGGATCAGCCTTCCACTGCCACCTCGGAGGATACAAACGCGGTCACCAAGAGAAAAACTTCTAACCAGTGTTTCATAAAACCAACAATCCCAGAGCTCAAATGCCCTAGAAATTTGTCGTCTACAGTGGCAAGACACCGCACGGGTTATTTCAAAGTTATGAAAATGTCTCCCGATAATTCCCAATCTTAACCCATCTGAAGAAATTGCCTGAAAACCCAAATAACACCAGACAATATATTTTTGACGGCAAGGTCACTCTTGCATCTCTTTTTAAACTTGAAGCATCACCATAGGATATAATTTACAGTCCTCAAGCTCCAGACTTGGCCTAGCTTGTTATTGGGGCTTTTGGACCAACGCAGAAATTCTCTAAATCCATTGACAATAGAAAAAGAAGTAACCCTAGAGGGGCTTGTTAAAGGAATTATACGCATGAGACCCCCCCATAAAAACGTTGTCTTAAATAAATATATTTTGAGTAGCAGTCATGTATTCATAGCATAAGAAAATAACTTCAACTACGTTTGAGTATCAAACATTTCTTTTTCTTAACTAAATCAGCTTGTTGCCTGTCAGATGTTCTTATAGAAAAAAAAATCGTATCACACTCACTCTGTATACCTCTTCACTCAAAATTTGAAACTTTGGTTGCAAAATGTGCAACAATTAAGATTAAGTAAATTTTAAGAGTTACTAGTAAAAACACTTTTTTGCCTGATAAAAGAAGTAAAACACTACAAAAAGAGAAAATAAACAAAAACTGAAAATAACACAACTTTATTAGAACATAAAAAACATACAACATTTGCATTCCCTATACAATTGACCTCTTAGAATGGACGATATAATTCTGAAAGTACAAAACTGAGTTATAATTTCATGTATTATGCTACATAAAAAGTTCCAAGATCTATTACAGATACAATGTGTGATTATAAATTTTAACATAATAATTAGTGTACAACAATAAAAAAATCTTAATGTTATCGCAATTCGAATAGTTTTTATAAGAAATAAATGGCGCATGATCTAAAATATCACCTGAAAATACGTTCACTTATAAAAAAAATACATATTTTTTTATACTTTATTTCAGATATTACTTAAAAATAATTTTGAAATTATGAAATTTTTGTATTATTGAAATCATCATACAGATTTAATTCTTTTTTTAAGACTAAATCTGGATCAAAATTAAACTGGATTGGTGTTTAAAAATAGCATGAATGAAAACAGACGTAATAATTAACTCACAGTAGAATGTATGGCATACAAAATTAAATAACTCATTTCCGTCTCGATAAAGAAAATAATAACAACAAAATTAATTCGATGACACACCAATTCATAAAACGATGACGCTTTTGTCGAAGAGAAGCGAAACAATTTGCTTAAATATAAACTGAAACACAATTTCTATTTACAAATATTTTAGTACAAATACAAGAGCGTCGATTGAACACAATTATGTACAAGTCGATCAAGTGAGATTCGAAGTAATACTGTCCATTCAAATTGTAGCAAATAAAAAATAAACTGTAACTTTCATTGTACACACGAATTAGTATAACAACAGAAACAACAAATAAAATGAATTCACAATAACACGAAATACTATTGATACATAAAATGTCGTTTGGTTTTTTCATAAAAAATTCAGTAAAATAAATAATTGTAATATCCATTTAATTTAATAATCATTTGATCTTTGGTCAAATTTGAAATATTTTTAATTAAATTGATCTCAAGAAATAAAAAAAAAATTATATTTTCAAATATGGAATTTTAAATGAAGGTTTTACCGGCAATTTGTAAGAAAATTTTTCGTAAGTTCGAATTTTAAAAATAATGTTTAGAATTTTGAAAGGAGCAACACAGCAATAAATATCAAATACCATTAATAAGGAGAAAAAAACATGTAATATGCAACAATAATATAGAATAGTTAATTTCTAGAAAAATGAGCTTATTTTTTGATAGTGTTTATTATTTAGAAAAAAAAAAAGATCTGAAGAAGTATCTTTTAGAATAACATTTCAAAAGTCCATATAAGAAATGAAACACTGTAAAAGTGTATTTTAATCAACGATCATATTTTCTATCCGAAAATTAGTAATTGTACTCTTTTATTAGTTTATTTTAGAGAAATGATTATAAATTTTAGTACATAATTATTGAATAAATTTATTTCAGTTAAAGAGTGATTCCTAATAATTTATTCGAAACTTGCTTATGATCAATATATAAATTAATTCCCCAAACGAGATTCGCGATATTCTTAGTTGATTTTTTCTATTTCAAATTATTGTGAATTCATCCATTTTTGGTCACTTTTATTGTTGAAACAAATGTTCTTCATTTTAAAAAAAAAATGTTAGCTCAAATTTCAAAAGATCGCTTCTTAGCGAAAAATCGCTTAACGATAAATCAATAAATATGATAAGGAGCCAATGAAGGCTGGTTTTTGCCATTTTGGCGAGAAGCGATGTTTTAAAAATTGAGCATTATTGTAAAAAAGTTTATGTCCTCCTAATGTTTGATTTTGTTCCCATGTAAATGATTTTTATTAAAAAAATTTATTAAGAAAAGAGATTTAAAATTCAGATTAACAAATGAATTTACAAACGATTTGCATTTCATTCTATGCTTGAAAATAAATTTTCCGAAATTGAAGTAAAATGAACTGAACAAAAGATCATTTGAATAAATATTATCATATCAAAAATTTTCGTTTGTTTATTTTATATCTCAAAGAACACTTTATTTATTTATTTATTTTTACTCTTTATTTTATGTTTATTTTTTCTCAGATATCCATAATACATAATAATGTTTTTGTTTCCTTTGAAAATTTTTTTTCTAGGATTTAAAATGGGGTGTATTTATAAAAGAGCAACATAAAAACTATTTCAGTTGTTATTCCTGCTATGAATTTTAAAAATACGCGCATAAATATAATTCTTTTAAAAACAATGTATTCAATGTTGTCTTTATAATTCAGACTTTTTTGGATATAAAATACAAATTTCGTAACATAATATCAATATGTAGTATTGAAAACCTTAAGTTTTTGACATCCATGAAATATTAAGAAATATCTCAAGATTTAAAAATATATATATAATTATTAGATGAGTATTTTATATTTTGTAAACAGAACTCTGTCTATAATATTCTTAAGACAATTCATTCATTTATACAAATACACATTAAAAATGCAAAAAACTGATGAGAAACTGATAACTGATTGGCGGAGGCATACTGTTCCTTGCTTCTGAATGGACAACAGGATTTGTATGTAATATGGCGACTCCGAATTGCACATGGAACGACTGGCACACCTTGTCTATTCCACGTCCGACGCTCGGGTGTAGTCTTAAATTATATGTGCAAATAATGTACAATAGGCACTTTATCGTATTCTATTTCTTGTAATTGGTGTCCCGCCATTTGCTCAGGTCGATTCGAGGAATGTCGTCCGTTGAACAATCCAGTCGTGGGTTCCTATGGAAGAAATAAAAATAATTGTCTCAAAATGCTCTTAGCACATTCTCAAATTATACTTTCAAATTTGTTGCACATTTGACAATAAAACAAACTGCTCAACATTCATATCTTAATTTTTTGACAAAAAAAATGAGTATATAGTGTTTAAAAATATATGAGGATACTCTTTTTTTATTTGATTTTTATTTGAAAAATATCTAAAATGCGCTTTTTATTCCTTGCTTAATTCACCAACAAATTAAATTTAAATAAATGTCCTAACATAATGGAAATAATTGCTTAGTTTTTTTTTTATTCTTTTTATTTTCATGACTTAGCAAGGTAAACGGATGTATAGGCTATACCCACACAGATTGAGAGTGAGAAATATCTACAATGCTAGAAAAAACAATAAAGCCAAGAGAAAATCTCCAATGGTTTTAGAACTACATATTTAAAATTCATTAAAATGCAGTGCAAGAAATAATAGTTAATTATATGTAGAAAAATAATACAAAGATTTAAATTATTTTTTTTAACTGAAAACTTATTTTTGTCCTTTATCATGTAGGAACAATGGAAACAATGTTAAGGTCATATCAAATTCTATTTACAAAAATAATCTCAAACCTTCGATCTTCTATCAATTAATTTAATCATTCTTGAGGTCATAGAATTGAAAATATTTTCTAAGCACGATTTAGATGTTTCTCTAATTGTTTTTAATGATCACTTTAAGCTTCTCTTTGATGGTGCAAGTTTTAAAATTTCCGTAAATTTCACGCGCCAAGATATGACATAAATTTTCTTTCCTGTGTTCAGGTCAGGGATTCTTGATGGTCACTCAAGAAGTTGAACATTATTAGCTTGAAACCAAGATTATATAAAGCTTTAAATTAGTATGGATGCATTGTGTGCTCCGCTGAAATATGTACTCTCTAGTTGTTGTTAAAAGCGCCTCAGGCAATAAGGTTTCTATAAGGATGTCTTGGTTGTCTTACGAATTAGTTTTCATTTCAAATAAACGACTCATGTCATTCCATTAGCAGCAAAACCAACCCAAATCATCCCAGATTCCTATCTCTTTATTATCATTTCGAGAACCTGAATGGTTCAAGATGGATACCATGTCAATGCTATCTAAATCCCTTTGGTTCATCGAGATTGAACTTTTCTAATCTGAAAAAATAATGAACCCTCAAAGAAACATGTTTCTAAAGAATTCTGGGCACTCTATTTAAGGTATCCGACTACGTTCGGAACCGTGATTTTAAAAAAGCGCATAAATGCGTAATTTTCATGATATTTAGTGTCACTTAGATTAGAATACATGTATAAAATTGTTTTAAGGACATTTTGACAAAAAAAATGATTTAAATACAATATTTTGGCAAAAAATTAACTTAGAATAATTTTTTTTCAAAATGTTGTGAAAAATGCTTCTATTATAATAATATTTTGCCTGTATATAGTAGCTCAGATCTCTTTACAGAGGCTCAACTACGATTTTTGAAAAATTCACATTATTTTCAGAGTTACGACCCATTGAAATAATTATCGGCGTTTTTCTCTTAAAATTTCTCCCCTCTGTTGTCGTAAAATATGGATAAACCCACTTCTAAGTTATATATTTCAAAAATTCTAGTTGAGCCTCTGTACAGAGGTTTGAGATATATACAGGCAAAATATTATTATAATAGAAGCATTTTTCGCAAAAGGAGAATATTTTGAAAATTAGTCATTCTATGTTCATTTTTTGTCAAAATATTGTACTTAAATAATTTTTTGTTGTAATATTATTCTTAAAACAATTTTATGTGCATTTCCTAATCTAAGTGACACTAAATATCATAAATATTATCCATGTATACGCTTTTGCAAAATCATTGTACCGAACGTAGTCGGATACCTTAAAGCAGGTTCACAACTTAAAGACTAAAACTTTAAAAAAAAAGTTTAAAAAAAAACATTTTTAAGTCCGAGCTTGGCCTTATATCTTTTTTCCAGCTTTTCACTTGCGTTAAAAAAATAAATTCTAAAATTTAAGAAAAAATGTTTCGCTGTAATTATTTTGATAGATATAGTTAAAACTGGTATTTTCTGCCCTATGTTTTCTGCCATGTTAAAATTTACATAAAACTTAGATGTGTAGCTGAGAAAACAATGGATAATTTCATTTAGGTTTATCATTTTCTTCAGTACTCTAGAAGTAAAACTATATTCTTTATACGAATATTCTTTCATACAAACCTTTATAGAAAAATAAATATTACACTTATTATAATTTTTATTACTGATTTTTTATTTTTTTAATCTGATGTCTTGATAAGTGTTTTCATAAACTAATCATCTGTGGTGCCCAAAAAGAAACTGGCATATTTATCTGATTTTATTGTTATTACTCCACTATGTTACAATAAATATTTATTACATTGTTACAATAACTTATCAGTCGCATAAATTATCATTTTCACTCGTGATCTTGTGATATGCACTATATTTATCCAAATTTAGAGTAATAACTCCATTTTATTTTTAACAAATAATTATTTTTTATTTTATACAAATGCCAGACATCTGGCCATTAGGTTATTACTCTCGATATAGCTTCCCAATATTTTAAAACAATAGAATTAAAAGATAATAGTTTTTTAGATTAATAGATTTTTTATAATTCAACCATAATTCAATTCATTGTTTGTAACTTTAATTATAATGGTATGTTTTGAAGCTATGTTCTTTGTTCTAAGCAATAGTTGTCACAAATTTGCATTATAATATGACACCTTACGAAAATTATTTTTATTAAATATTTCATGATGTACGTTAAAAGTTATGGAACTTTTTTCATAATAATAATTTCATTTTTCACCATAATTGCAGAATCTAACTATGCTTCAAAAATGTTCTCTGAATATAGATGAAGAGGGAAAGTAGAATTAAAAAATAATTTATATGTGAAACACTGCCACAAAGGGTATTAGGTTACGATTTAGGTATTTGGGCTTTTTCATGGTAAAAAGTCAAAGAAAAATTTTTATTGAAAAAAATCAAACGCTTTAATATTTTCAACATTTATTGATATTTATTTTTAAAAAAAACACCTACTGTCAAAAAGGAAATTGAACGATGAAACGAAAGACGGAAAAAAGCTTAGATCGGAATGTGCGGGAAAGAGCCCTGGGGTAATGAAATATTACTGTGCACATTGTACTATTCTCTACTCAGTACTCATTTATCAATAATAAGTGTTGTTGTTGCTCATGCCACCTGTCTGACGTAGTCAGATAGAGGCCCACGAAATTCATCGTGGCAAGAGGCTAGAAGTACGCCTGTCGTTGGCCTTAAGTACCATACAGGTGACAGTACGAATTAGCTCGGTGAAATTCCCCGAAGGGACGATAGATGGCGATACCACATATCTCCACCTCCACAGTTTAGACATGGAACTGAAGGGAAATATTCTTCAGTCCCCTGCGCTCGTGATTCAGTCGACAAGACTTTCGGACCCACTGATTTAACGAGCACGAACCCAGGCCTTCCGGTCTGAAGTCCGATGTTCTAACCACTAGGCTACCCACGGCAAAGTACTTTTGGTACTTTGGTACAAATAATAAGTACTTCTGGCTATTTATATTTAAGAAAAATAATTTTATTTTTATTTAAGTACCAAAAGTACTTAATAATGAGTTTTTTTCCCATTTTTTCGAAAATTCATCTCCTTTGCGGCAATATTAAATTTTAAAATTATTTTTTTAAATTGTGTATTTTTCTTTTAATCTCCATACCCCATAGAACATCTTCCCACATAAATAAACTCTGATTAATTATATTTTTTCCTTCACCATTTCACCGCGACCCACTCCACTGTACGTACAATGGTGGATTACAGAAAGAATAAAAAATTGTGTTTATTTGTGGATTAAAGATGAAATTTTAACATTTCAGTTAATGATGGTAGTAACCTTTTTATAGTTCATAATAAATTGTTTATCTTACTTTTAAATTCAAAAGTCACCCAGTAAGAAAAAAAAGCAACAAAATTTAAAAG
>BMAV01014864.1:135454-150871 GCA_019973955.1 Trichonephila inaurata madagascariensis
TAATAAAATACTTTTTATTCATCGACTCAAGTTCAAATAGTTTTTTTTTAACTTGTAGTAAATGGTACTTAAGGTTAATACTGTTTTTTAAAACATTAATTCCTTATTTAAGCTTTATTTTTTAATTTCAAATTTATTCTGAGTAATTTCTGACTAAGTTACAACTAGCTGCAATAGATGGCGCCGCCAAAGTAGGAATTTACTTTTTTTATATTGCTTGCTCAAATGTAAAAGAGAAAGTTGAGTATGTTTAATGAACATGCCCGAAAGCGAAATTCAATAAAGCCTTTGTAATTTAATAAAAAAACCCAAATATTTTGTATTTGCCAAGATGATATTTTCTCACGATGTACACTTACAAATAATCAGATTGAATGTCACGTTAACGAATAATAAAAGAATAAGTGATATTTAAATACCTCAATATTTTATGAATTTTCACAAACAATTTTATGGTTTTAGGAGAATAATTTTTAAGAATAGGTCAAGGTCATCTCAAAAGGCTCTTACTCTGAGATCAAATAGTATTTACTTTGTGTGCATTTTCGTTTAATAAAGTCTATTGTTTTTAGCAAGAAATTTTCTCTCTAGTTAGTATCAATTTCACTTCGATAAAATTTAATAGTCGTGTAAGAGCTACGAGGTTTAAATGCAGATTAATTCTCTTTTGATCTCTATATTGTTGTTTATAATATATATCTGTTATAAAATTTCTTAAAAGTTTTAAAAGAGTTTTTCATTTTTGTTTTACGATTAAACTGTTATTGTTCAACATATGTTTTGTAATTGAATCAATAAAATATTTTCAATTATTATTCAACTATCTTCTAATTACATTTAAACAATCGTTTATTTTCATATGAAACTTCTCGTCTCATTTAATTCTAGAGAAAATATTCAAGAAAAATGGTAAACTTCATACTTTTTCGCAAAAAAAAAATATATATAAATAGTACAATATAATATCCTCATCTAAACAAGTTAGGTTAATTTAATAATTAGTATGAAAAAATTAATTACGTTTTATTTTTATCAAAACTTAAGAGTTGTATTAAGTATTAAGAATTTACAAATTAATTTTTTGTGTGTTAATTTAAAGAAATGTTTTAAAATTTAAATGTTAAAGAAACTTGCTAAATGAATTCAATTGTTTTGATTTAACAAAAGGGAAAAGGGTAATGAGCTGTATAAATTAGAAATAATAATTTTAATACATTCCTCAGCTAAATAGACTTCTTTGAGAAAAATTTAAAAATTAGTTTTCTTCCAGCCTGGGAATTTTTTTTGGATTCAGAAAAGTGTTTCTTTGAATGATATATCATGATTTCAGTTAATATATAAGGGGGATTTCTTTAATAAGATCTAAATAATGAAATGTATCATAAGCAACTTGATACACACATTCATAATTAATCAAAAAATCCACACAGTTAACTTGATTTTTCTTCTAAAGACAACAAAATACTACTTACGTGTGTGGATCTGCCATGATCATAGCACTGTACTGCACCGTTAGCATTTCGTCAGCATTGTCGCATAAGATACGTGCCAACCTCAGCTTACGAATTTCTTGTAGTTGCTCTGAAAAAATAAAAAATATCGACTTGTATTGTAATGAATAAAATTTTCATTCTAGATTCATTGGTATAATTGGTTCATTCATACAAATAAACTAATAGTTAAATTTTCTTTTGCTTTAGAAAAAAAAAATTTCTTAGCAATCAGTAGATACAAAATGAGTAAAAATTCACGTAGTCTGAAGGTGTAAATGAAACGTAATTTAGCTGTATCAACAAAATTATTTAAAATCATAAAGTGGTAAAAAATTTATAATGAAATTACATTTTTTTGCATAGTTAATTACAAGTTCAAAAGGTAGCCTTAAAAGATAAGATGGAAGCATATTATACGAAATCTTATAGAGAGGTGCTTTATATAATGCAATCCTAAATTGATATGAAAAATAAAAACAAAGTCTTTAATCCTAAGTTTTCCGAATAGCAAGAAATAAAAAAAGATTTTATAACTAGCTTCAAACATTTTTATCTCTAAATTTTATTTATGAGTAGCTTTGAAGGAGCTAAGTGAACTTTATTTTATTACAAACATTACCTCTAAATTGTTTCCCAGGATAAATTTTAAAGTCAATTTTGCCCAATAAAAAAATAAAAAACAAAACCGTACTATTTATTCCTGTTTTTTTTTAAGAAATAAAAGTATAACAGCTCTTTTTTCATTTGTCACTTTACGTTGTGCGAAATGTTTATAAGGAGTATACTCCTAAATTTTAGAAATTGAGTTTTATGCTTCAAAAGAGTTGTGCCTTTGTGGCTGTTTTACATATTTATTCAATTAACTGTAGTGTAGTCTCAATAAAAAATTTTCTCAATCAAAAACATCTTTAAATTGAGTATATGGGATATATTGAGATATAACTCAAAGTATGTTTAAATTAAGTTGATCTGCCAAAAGAAAAGAAGGTGACATACTGACAACATATTATAACAGAAACATATGTGTATTAAAATAAATTCTAAGACTTTTTTAAACTTTTGGTGAAGCAATAAGATGAAAATTATCATTTTAAGCAGCAATTTTTGTATCCTAAAATTTCAAGTAATAAGGATGTATTTTTGCTCCATCATGGTATATATATGTATAGCTCCATCTCATTATATATTTCTCTATGAAGAATACAAATCCGTTTCCTAACTTTCTTTTAAAAAAAAATCAAGTTACAAACTATTTTAAAAGTTTCAATTCCTTTTCTTAATACCTGAAAAGCTGTTTTTCCAAGTATCTAAAAAATTCAAATACTTGGATATTAATTCCATAGTACAATGTATCTTATATTATCTTTCGAGTGTGAATTATATGTAGTAAGTGCGTCTGCAAAATTTACAAGATCCCCTTGAATTAATTTTTGAATTTAAGAAAGTTTATCTAATATCAAAGGTCTGTACATGTGAGTAATGATAGTATAACGTTTGAAAGTTTTTTTAATGTGATTAATTATGGAAAAATATCTAAGAAAGTGCATCAGAAACATTTTTAAAAAGTGAGAGAAAACACAATTAACTTGTAACTTGTTTTTTAAATTCGGCTTTGTTCGATAGATGGCAGCACAAACGGAATCAACAATATTACGGATTTCTCCAATACGATCTGTTGATACTTTTCAAGATATTTAAAAAAAGAATTTATGATGCTTTCTATTTATATAACTATTTGATATTTTTCATGACAAACGTAATGAAAAATCCAAATAGTTCTTTCAAGAATTTTAAAACACGAAAAACGCTATTTTTTTATATTAAACGCTGTTAAAACACATTTCGAACGGGTATCAGTTCCACTAAATCCAAGACCTCCACCAATCAAGGATATGGTTTTAAATATATCAACTCAAAAAATTATTGTTCCAATATTATGTTCAACTGAACAACGACTAGTTTCGGAACGATCAAAATCATGAAGATTATTATTCGACTCTAATCAAGATATGATAAATTATTTCCTTTCTTCTCAATTTCTTACATTGAATTACAATTTCACACAAATTTAAATTATGTTTCTATTATAAGCAAATTTGCTGTGAAATATTTATAAAAAACACAAAACATGCATTTTATTATATGTACATTTTTACTTTAAATTAGTGTTAGATTGTAGCTCATAAGTATATAGTTCATTATAAGCTGCACTAGCCACCTATTAAAGTGCAAAACTTAAGGTATTCGACTACGTTCAGAACCGTGATTTTAAAAAAGCGCATACATGGATAATTTTCCTGATATTTAGCGTCACTTAGATTAGAATACATGTATAAAATTGTTTTAAGGACATTTTCACAAAAATTTTTTTATTCAAATGCAATATTTTGGCAAAAAAATTAACTTAGAATGACCTTTTTTCAAAATGTTTTCCTTTTATAAAAAATGCTTCTAAAATAATAATAATTTGTGTGTGTGTGTGCTCTTATATAAAATAAAGACTTCTCCAGAGAGTCTGAACTATTTTTTTAAAAAAAAATTCACATTATTTTCAGAGTTACAACCCATTGAAATAATTATCGGCGTTTTTTTCTTAAAATTTCTCCCCTCTGTTGTCGTAAAACATGGATAAACCCACTTCTAAGTTATATATTTCAAACATTCTAGTTGAGCCTCTGTACAGAGGTCTGGGCTATATACAGAAAAAATATTATTATAATCGAAGCATTTTTCACAAAAGGAGAACATTTTGAATGGTCATTCTATGTTCATTTTTTGTCAAAATATTGCACTTAAATAATTTTTTATTGTAATACTATTCTTAAAACAATTTTATATACATTTATAATCTAAGTGATTCTAAATATCATAAATATTATCCATTTATACGCTTTTGCAAAATCACGGTTCCGAACGTAGTCGGATACCTTAAAAGGATTTATATAACCGTCAAAAATCTGGAAAATTCAAATAAGTATCATGTTGTTTTTATTGGGAAAACAAAGTTTTGGTGTTCGAAACTGTTTTCACATATTAAGTCTTACTGGTTTTCTATTTCTCTTGGCGGTTATGAAAATATTCCAAAATAAAACAGAGTCAAATAAAGTAATCAATACTTGTGCTGTGTACAATAAACAGTGAGATCTAACCTGGGGAGAAAGCTGAAGGCCATCCATGATTTTCATACCAGAATCTGTCTCCTCGTCGAATATTGGCAAATTGTTCTCCAATCAGACAAGCGAATGTTGGTCCTACAATGGCTCCTGGGATTGGATATTCAGCAATACCGATTGTCCACAAATCAATATCATCAACAGTTCTGCACGGAATAAGAAATATCATTAAAAACATCCTCAATCAGATTTAAATCATTTATAGATACATAAGAAACTTCTTAACCAGTCAAAATAGAAATCAGCTCCTGATAGAAAAATGCCAGATTAAGGTATCCGACTACTTGCAACAACTTTTTTTTTGAAAAAATGAAGATATGGGGATTTTTTGGGGATTTTTAGGTTTATTTAGTATATTTTAAGCAAAAAGTTGTAAAATTGAAAACAGAAAAAAAATGTATTATTATTATATTGGGAAAAAACTGGTAAAAATGTATAAAAAATTACATAAACGGGGCACGCCCTGTACAAAAAGTTTTCGAACAAATTCTCAATTTTAATGTGTTACTTTGTTATTCATGTTTGAAATGACCTTCAGGATAATAGATATTTTAATTTTTACAAAAACTAGAGACCTCTATCTTAGTGACTATATGAAATTACTTAAAAAAACAGTGATTATATTCACATAAAGGACTGTAAATTTTGAAATAATACAGTGATTGATAAATCTGAAGAACAAAATACTTCTACTGTTATACAAAACATTTACAAAAAGTTTCTTTAAATTATTTTGAAAACTTTTTGAGTAATCGCTGTCCACGTTTGAGTTTTTCGAAAAAAAACACATTTCGAGTAAAATGCATTTTAAAGTTTGACATCTTGTGTAAAGTTATGGCATCTTTTTTAGTTAAAACACTTGTAGTTTTTGTTCTAGTGAATGGAAAACAAAAAGCTTGGTATTTTTATTAAGCTAATAAGATGGTCTATAAAATAAAATCATAAAACAAATTTGTCAATTTTTGAAAAAAATCATGATTTTAGGGTAGTCGGATTTAAATAAATTATGAAAGGGAAGAAAATAGTATTTATGAGACTTATACAAAATAATAACGATGTCCCCACAACAAAAACCCTTTTGCTCGAAGTGGCGAAAGATTCAGGCGGAACTCAAACCATGCACAATTGTGTGCTTTATTTGACACCCTCAAAAAGTAGAAGGGATTTCTTACGGATCTTTCGCGGTGTAGTGAATGTCTACTGGAAATAATTGTTATGAGAATCTCTCTCTCTACTTATTTTAATGGTATCAGGTAACATAATGTGCAGATGTATTAGATATGAATAAATGCCTTAGTAAAAATTAAATGATTTTTTTCATCTGCAATATATTGAAATTTATTTTAAATGCTTCATTTTACCCTATTATAAAGTCATTTAAGACCTAAATGCTTGCAGGATTCTCATTCTTTTAATAGATATTTTAGCAAAAGGCCAGAATAAGGGACAAATAATTAGTGAGGATTTTTATTAAGTCTTCGTCTCAACTGAACAGTTTTTGAATAGAGAATGAGGTCGAGTTAAAATTTTAAATAATTTCTCAAATATCTGTTCGGTAAAATTATAATTTTACACGAAAGTGGAAATTATTTTTGAATGAAGTTTTACAAAAAAAAGGGGGAGGGAGCAACATGAAATTGTTAAAATAATTCGGTTTTCATTAATTTTTATTTTACATTCTGTTACATATGTCAAACACACAGTTTCTATTTTCATATATTTTAGGATAATATATAGTCTCAATCAAACTGACTTTTAAAATTTTTTTGAAGTACGTTTGATACATGTAAAGGAGAAATTGTGAAATTAAATAAAATTTAAATTTAAGGAAATGAATATTCAACAACGTTTTTTTAAATAAATTTTTTATTTTTGAAAAATTAATGTCGCTTACTTACTTTAAATATATTAATACAAATTATAAATTGTACACACACACACATATATACATATACAAATTGATACTGTAGCTTTAATTAAGTTGCAAAAACTAATAAACACGTCGTATCTTTTTTCAAGCAAGTGCTAACAAAAATAATTGTGTCCAGTATTTTTCTATTATATTCCAAGAAATTGAATGATTTATTAGAATAAATATCATTTCTAATTTTTCCCTTCAAATTAACTGAAAGCTAACTAATTTGTTATTCATTTATTTTACTAATTAAAGTACTTTATTATATTTGCTACTTTGAAATAATTCTTCAAATTCATTTTTAAATATTTTAAGAAATATTAAAAGCTGATTTAAAATTTTCAATAATTTGACTAGAGAGTCTCGTGTATATTTTTATACCTCGGACACACATGAGTTATTATATTTAAAATAGATTCACCACAAGCTAGTGGCACAACGGAGAATATTAGAGCTCCCCCCTGCAAAGTCAGGTTTTGAGGCCCCAAGCCCAAATACATACTTGGCATCAGTCAGACCTTGGGTCCCTTAGAGTCCCTGGGCCACCCCTGCAATGCGGGGGCTACGAGGGTGTACGTTACGCCAATGCCCCAAGCCAATCTTCGCTAATACCACAAATATTCTATGCATCTTTTAGTTTAAAACATTCAATTACAATTTAATGAGTCACACTTACAAGTGCTAAAATATATTTCTACAAATATTTTTATATCTTACTTGTACATATTAGCGTATTTGTGCACAGTGTTGTTGGGAATGATTCCAGCCAAGTCATAAAAGTCCCTGATCTTAGGCAATCCGCAATATTCCCTGAAGCTGTTATAACCTGGAAGTCCGTGTTCTCTAGCTCTTTGGACGTTGATGGAAGCGAGATCCATTCCAAAATTATCACCGGGTTTCTCAAACAAGTGATTGGTTACCTGTTGAAAGATAATAACTCCACATTACTATATGTTTCAAATTCAACATTTTCATCCATGGCGTAAGGTAATAAGTAGTTCCAGTATAGTTATTGTTAAACAATAATTATCTTCCTCATGTGTTCAGAAGAATAATTAACACTACCTGAAAATAGTCATGGTATATTTAACATTAGAGATTTCTATGCCAGTAAGTCATTTATGTTCTATTTAAAGTTGTTCCTTTAAAGGCTGCAGTGGTGTTGAGATGTAAAAGTAAGCTGTCGTTTCTTAATAGCTCGCAACGGTCATTCACTTTTAAGATGTTAAGAGTAACTCTTTCTCCCAAACAGGTGTTTCAAGTAATTTTTTCTTATTGCGGATGAATATGGATTGCTGGCGGAAGTAGCCGGGCATCTTTTAAATTTTTCATAAAGAGAAAGTATAAAATATTAGACATACCCGGAAGGTTGCACAGCGGCATGCAAAATAAAACAATAGTGGTGGCTGTGTATTTAGATTTATGAAGAAATTTAGCGGGGAAAATAAAAGAGCGAACAAATATAGCATTTGTTGGAAAACGGGAAGTACGTAAGTGTGCGGTTAGAGTTGCTTACAAATTTATTTTAATAATAAATTGTTTTAAAAATTTAATTTGAAAAATTAAATAAACATTAAATTAAAAAGAGACAGAGATTAAAATGATGCCTCATACATCATTTTCTAAGCAAAAAGTTATTGCATGGAAATAAAAATATGATAATTTTAAAGGAATAAATTACTTAATAAAATATGTAAATACTTTTGAATTGATAAGATAGATAAAAATTGTTAACGATAAAAATTATCCAAAACATTCGAAATTGTTTAAAATATTCGAACCTATTAAAATTGCATAATAATAGTAATTGCAATTATTATTCACTTCTCATTTTGAAATTATATTTTAATATAATTTTCAATTTAAAATTTTCGAATAAAAAAATATATTAGACTGATTCTTGAAACTGTTTAATATTTAAATAGGTCATTTTAGAGTGTTTTAATGAATCCCGATTTTATATAAAAACACACTACTTTTTTTTATAAAATAAATATTTCGCAATATTAGAAAACTTATGAAAGTGAATGATTTAACTTGAAATACAAAGATCACATTACTGTATGTATCAAATTATTTCATCTAAGATGAACCGGAGCCAAGGTTTTACTTCAAATAAATCATTGAATAATAAGTTTCTTAATTATGAGCGATATAGGTCGAACTTTCAATGAATCACAGCTACGGTTTGGATATTATTGTTTTGATTTTCTTTTATTATTTTTCATATTCACTATGAAAATAAATAAAAACAACGTTATGGAAAATCTTTGAACATCATTTTCAGTAAAGTGTTTTTATTGAAATTTGCATTGTTTGTAAGATTGGTTAGATTAAAACTTAGGGGTTTTTTATAAATTATAAAAATTTAATACTTTTTTCAAAACATTTGTTTCTTAATAATTTGATTTAAAAAATGATATAGAAGAACTTTGATAACTATTATATGAAAGAATATATGTGATATAATCATGCTAAATTACCATGATATGATCATGCTATTAATTCAATTTGATAAGCTATTTGCAACAATGCAATTGAATAAGTTTAATAAATGTTCCTCAACAAATGTTACTTGTGCACGATTACTATGTAATGGCACTAAAGGTTGTATTTAAAATCAAATGATGTTGGATTGCAAAGCATGCCCCTAGTACGATTTTCAATTAAGTCGAGTGACCACGGTGGTCTAATGGTTATGGTCACAAACTCGTGGCCGGAATCTCGCTGCTCGATGTTTTCCCGTTGGTGTGGTGTTATCGTAATGAGAGGGGTGTCAGCAAGGGTTTCTGATTTCCCGGCTTTTTCCATTCCCGGGATTGTCCCGGAAATCCCAGGAATGTAATTATCGTTCCCGGAAATACATCAAAATTTCAAAAAAATTTTAAAAAGTTATTTTTAAATAAAATCAAGAATAATTATATAAAATAAGAGGATAAGTATAAATTTCAAAATTAATACTCATTTATATAATGAGCTAAAAAATACAAAAAATATATAAAATTGATTATTCATTTTTAAAATAGGATTTCAGAAAGTATAATCAATTTATACTTTTGTCACTCAGCCTAGTTCTAAACTTTGTGACGAAAAATTCGGAAGAAAACGCTTTCTCGGCCTCAACTGACGTTGGAGGAATTGTTTTTAAAGCCTCACACAATTTTATAATGTTTTGGTGATGGATTTTCAGTCGAGTCGAACACCTGCATCGCATCTCTTGTTTCATGATTTTGTTGAAAAGAGTACTTTTCTTGGTTAAACAATATAAAACTTTTTTGTTTTAGAGTAAATTTCTTTCTCTAATTTTTCGTCTGTCAGAGGTTTTTTTTTTTCAAAATCTACATGCGTTCTTCTTCTGAGTGCGAAGAGTTAGATATTTATTCCTCTTTTTCGCAAAAAAGGCTTGTCCCTATCATTTAGGCTTGTCTGACCAACCAATTTTTACCAGGCAATCGTGAAATATCGACAGTAACTGTAGTTGCTTCGTATTTTCTCCCAAAATTCAGGTATTGTATTAATCCTATTAAATTAACGTTGCGTCTCTCATTAATTATTTGGATTGAAGAATATTTGATATTTTTCGCAAATTCTTAAATTTGTGCGTTTAATTCTCCCATAACGAAAGAAAATACACCTTCTGCAGTTAGGAAAGTTCCAGTTCTACTGCATAATTTTTCTAAGCCAATTTTTACTGGTTTTAAGCCTGCTACAATTGTAGCGATTCCCGAGAAATCCCAGGAATAGAAAAAGTATAGAACTATTATGATTTCCCGGGAAAGAAACCCTAGTATCAGCTCAGGTATCGTCCTTGTTTGTGGAACGAGCCTCAAAATTACCAAGTCCGTTGGCAATAGACCTCGTGTTGCTTTATAGTGCGATGTTAAAATAACTCTCATTCCTCCACTCAACTATGTCAAATGTGGTATTTCTAATTATATTTTGTTGTGAGTTTGGTACAATTGCTAGTTTTTAGACGAAAGTTCTCTTTAAAAAGGTATTCTAAAGCGAATGTTGATTCGTGAAGATGTGTGTAATCGTTTTTAATAATGTTTCTAAAATCCGAGACATGTGGTTCACAAGTCGAATTGTTTTTTGTTCCAGTTCAGGTTCAATCAAAAATCGTTGTGCGGAATTATTTAGGCCATAACAAGTTATCAAAATATTCAGTTTGTAATTTCAACTCTTGAAAAATATGTTCAGTACGTCTCACATTCAAGTTAAATATAAAAAAACAAATCTAAACATAAATAACTGAACCAACCTCTGTGGTGATAGCAGGATCCATTCTGTACGCTTCTTGGTTGATAAGACCGAGGATGAAAGTATCAACAATACCAGGTTTGTACAAATCGTAAGGTTGAAGCAATTGTCGTGAAAGACGAATAGATTCTGGAAAGAAAATTGAATACTTGTATATATAGAAACATTACCAAAAACAATACATGGGTATGTGTGTATAATACAAGAAATACTTTACCAATTTTTTCGTGGAATTTGTTGAATCGTTCAGTAACATCTGGCAACAAACTGTGACCAAATCTGTAGGCTGAAGCTTGGAAGGCGGCTCGAATACCGGCATTGATTTTTGGACTATATCCGCTGTAGTATCCCTAAATAGAACATTTGTAAAGCGTGGAAAGGTTTCTTAATAAAAATGCCTTTTTCACTTATTTTGGATTTCTTTAAACACAATAACTTATAAATATTGTGATAAAAAGTGATTTTGCAAACAATATCTTATTCCACACAACTATAAATGAAAATATTTTTTTTTAAATTTTATTTTTAGAAAATTTTAAGTATATGGTAAGTAAGAAAATTTATTGAAATTCTGTAGATTGTTTTGATGCCTTTTTTAAAAGGATTTTTCATGTTAAAAGTATTGAATTATTTCATACAACATAAGGAATTTCATGTTAAGCAATTTAACCAGCACTATTTGTCTTAATATGACACCCAGTGCCTGAGTGGTTAGTGCCATGCAATTCTTTTCAGACTTCTAGGAACAAAGAGAAAACTACTACTAAATGTCATAAAATTTTATAAATAAATTTTTAACACATTGAAAATAGTCATTTAACTTCATTAAATACATATATTGAAGCCCAGTGGCTGAGTATTAGTGTATCGCGCTTCCACACCACAGGTACGAGTTTCAAACCCGGAGCTGGGTAAGGTTGACTCAGCCTTTCATCCCTTCAGTGGGTCGATAAATGAGTACTAAGCTTGCTTGGGAACTTAACACTGGAGTTTCATATCAGACTAACCACCCGACCGGAACATCTGTTCATGCAGCTCAGGGCCCAAGGTCGAGTATACTGAGTTGGACACAGTAGGCCTTGGCCCTCATGAGTTGTTGTACCACTGAGTTAAGTTATTTGTCTTAATTGTCTTTTTACATTACATCTAAAGATATTTATTCTATTTTGATGGGTTACGTGACATTTAACTATAAGAATTATGCTTTCTTTAAGAATTAATCCATTGTCTTATTTGAAGGTTAATTATAAATACTTCCTTACAATCCGTTTTGTACACTTCCGTAAAAATGCAATACATACTGAACAATTTTAAGCAGAATACTCAAATTTACATAGAAAAACTATATGGATACAAAAGTATTCTTAAAAACTATTATTATAATATGCAAAGCTTCAAAAAACAATAATCTTACATTAAGTCTTTCTTACAATTTCTTTTATTAACGTGATATAAAACTAAATGTTAAAATAATACGGAATTAAAGTATTATACCGTTGACCAATTTCTCAAAATCAAAAAACGTCGCCAAATGTTATCATCTTTATTATAATTGTGAGCGAACATGCACTAAAATGATTTTCATTCTTGGCTGCATTTAGTGGCATTTGGCGACATATTTTTATTAGACGAAATTGATCAAAGGTATAATACGTAAGCACCAAATATTCTAATCCTGTCTAAGAGTGCCTTGGCTTAGCATTTGCCAAATCAAATAAATGTCTTGGTTTAGCATTTATTTTTGATCAAAATTAATCAAATAATTAATATCATTACTAAAAAAGAATAAGAATAATAGTGTAATAAGCAAGTATTATTTTTCTTCCATTTTTTACTTTATATGCTGTTGCCAAAGTCTAAAATTAAAAAAAAAGAAACCTTGCATTTTTTAAGAATTCGAATCCAGTATGACATCAAGTGTTATTTGTTAAATTTCGGTACTTAACTAAAATATTTAGTAACTTATAAAAAAAAAAAATCAATAGTATATCTCTTTTGTTGCGAATTCTTCAAACGAAAAGATTTTCAAAAATAAAAGAAATAAGAATAGAATATTAAATATCATCTGACCTTGTTGAGTGGGTTGAGATCGTACTTCTTCATGATTCCGTGTCCGAGAACAATTGGCAAGAATTCATTGTAGGTAACTTGTTGAATCTCAGCAGACAAAATATGTCTTGCTTCCTGGTAGAGAGTTTCGTCGTCCCAATGAGGATTGACATGGGCCAGTCCTTCAGCAAGTCGATTGTGTTCTCTCATCATTATAACGTGCATGACAGCCAGTTGAAGTTGTTCGTTAACCCGATTGTCACCTGAAAAGAGAATAACATAAATATTTTTATTATAGATTAGATTTATTTTACTGAAAAATAGTTACAATATATTTCAGTGCACATGCCAAGAATTTCGGGGATTTCTCTAAGGGAAATAGGAGGTCTAGGAACTAATATATGAATCCATTAATACCAGAAAAAACGTACATAGTTAAGGAAAAAAGTTTTTTCATAACAATTTTTAATAGCCATGAGCAAGGTAAGGTATTCGGTATTCGACTTTAAGGTATTCGACTACGTTCGGAACCATGATCTTAAAAAGCGCATAAATGGATAATTTTCATGATATATAGTGTCACTTAGATTAGAATACATGTATAAAACTGTTTTAAGGACATTATGACAAAAAATTTATTTAAATACAATATTTTGGCAAAAAATTAACTTAAAATAACTTTTTTCCAAATGTTCTTCTTTTGTAAAAAATGCTTCTATTGTATTAATATTTTGCCTGTATATAGCTCAGACCACTGTACAGAGGCTCAACTATGAATTTTGAAAAATTCACATTATTTTCAGAGTTACAACCATTTGAAATAATTATCGGCGTATTTTCTTAAAATTTCTCCCTTCTGTTTTCGTAAAACATGGATAAACCGACTTCCAAGTTATGCATTTCAAAAATTCTAGTTGAGCATCTGTACAGAGGTTTGAGCTATATACAGGCAAAATATTATTATAATAGAAGCATTTTTCACAAAAGGAGAATATTTTGAAAATGTGTCATTTTATGTTCCTTTTTTTGTCAAAATAGTGTAAAATAATTTTTTATTGTAATACTATTCTTTACCCAATTTCATATACATTGTCTAATCTAAGTAACGCTAAATATCATAAATATTATCCATTTACACGCTTTTGCAAAATAACGGTTTCGAACGTAGTCGGATACCTTAATCCTTTAACTTTTTGGGTGCATAATGAAACTGTTATAAATAAAATGATACTTAAAATCAAAGCATAAATTCTAAGTCAGAGTCTGTATCTTTGTTTCCGAATGGTTCGTTAACTCTTTCGTGGGCCTTGGGAAGATTACTTCCCATCTACATGATTTTACAAAATACACCTGTGGGAAGCGCAAAGCTCATTACAATATATTGTCCTTGCTATTATAACGATAGGTAGACTAATTCCTGCTTCATTTTTTCTCTACCGCACATAATCCAGCAGTTATGACATCTGTAAATCAGACAAATAAAAGATAGTACTAAAGAAGTATCTTGTCCAGAAGCTGTAGCTGTATATAACTTTGTCATGGGAAGGGTTGATCGCTTCGATTAAAGAAAAGAAAGATAACAAATAAGATGACGATTTCTAAAATGGTGGCATCGTATATTTTATTTTTCTTTTTGACCTTGCCATCATAAATAGTTTCATACTGTGACAAGTGAACGCAAGAAACAGACGTTTAGACCAACTAACATCCCGTATAGCATTAGCTCGTCATCTAATAGACGGATATTCCTCAAGATAAAGGAAAGGTCCTGCTAACTTCCTAACAAAGAAGTGTGTAGTTCCAAATGATGTGCGCTTAGACAGTGCGGGAAATCATACGTCAAAGATGGTTTTCCAACTATAGACAATGTAGGAAATGTAGCAGAAAGGGACAATAAAAGTGGACCCACTGCATGTGTGCAGTATGTGATGTCCCCTTGTGCATTGCAACATACTTCTCATCTTTTCATGGCTAATAATCACCATTCAATTTAATTATCTTTATGATGGTGAATGGTTTCTTGAGAAGTATTCTTCCCACCCCTAAAATTTAAATGTAAACTTAAAATTGGGCAAAATAAAATATATTTCCTTAAATGCTATTGTTTAATTCTTAATAAAACAAAAACAAAAAACTGCGAGAAATTCAAAAGAGAAATAAATGGCTCTCGAAATGGTTAAATTGACATAAAGTCATTGGGATATATTAATACAAATTATCATCATGCAGCGAGTTTTCCCTTCAGGTCGTAAAGCATAGGTGGACGATCCCATTCCTTGTACAAATTTTTCTTCCTACTCGTTATTAAAATAATGGCGTAGAAAATAGGATCAGCACATATTGTAAAAAAGTCAACAAATGAATGGAAATAAATGTGTTATCTTCTAATAGGCTACCAGAAATAAAACTGTCATCTTTGGTGTCTGACGTTTTACTTTGCAATAACTTAACTGGAAAATATCCAACGTTTGAAAGCACTTAAGCCATCATGATGACATAATTAAAAATTACAGGATTTCTTTCTCTC
>BMAV01014864.1:150971-161942 GCA_019973955.1 Trichonephila inaurata madagascariensis
AAAAAAAAAAACGTACTCTCAGCTTATATTCAGAAATATACGGTAGTTTTTTAAAACTAACTTAAAAATCTCAAAATATGATTTTGGGATTACAAGTTAGGCTATATATATAATTTATCACACTTTAATTATTAACATTACACTGTCATACTAGCATTATAGCTGAGAAATTTCGTATATAAAATTTTATTTCTCTCATATTTATTGCATCCTGCAATAGAATAAAATATCTACACATACTGTAAAATATAACGTATAGAATGAAAAATAATGTTGAAATCTATATTACAAGCATTAAGATTTTATTGCTTCTTGTGTGGGAAAATTTAAAATTTGAAATAATATTTTGATTTATAATTATTGCCAAAGGATAATAATTATTTTTTGTGAAGTTGAAAACATTTCAAACTAAGTAAATTGGATAAACAACGACAGCATTTTAAAAAATAGCCAATTCCCCTATATCAGCGGTTCTTAAACTTTCGATCCCTGCGGCCCCCTTTCTTGAATCAGCCTGACATTACGAAGCCCCAAGATTTTGAACACTCCTCCCAGACTCCCAATGTGTAGCTGAGTGATTTAATGGTTCCTCAATAATCCTAGATTTCCTCTATTACTTATATACAGCCTTTTTTAACACTTCTTTCTTTTTTTTTGAGCAAAAAACTGCAAACATCTCAATGCATATATATCATGCATTGGAGTAGTTCTTAAAGATTGACAGGAGAAATGCAACGTTCAGCCGTTTTTCATATTGTATTTTATTCCAAGGTTCAGCAAAACAGTCTGTACTCCAAGCCATGACAAGACGCCTCTTTCAGCGTTGATCAGCAGCGAGTGAGTCAGTACACGTGTTTTTTTTAAGTTCGGCGGAAATAGAAGTCAAAGTTCTTATGCGGGAGGCGAGTTGAGTTGTCCTGGTAGGAAGTTTACCCCAACTGACACTTGAAGGGCTGGGGATTCATCACATATACATATATATTACTAAATACTAATTTCAAATAAATAATGAACCTGAATATATGAATTAAAATTTTAATACGAAGAATGTTGCTAAGTTTCTTTTACATGTAGTATTATATCAGGTGTAATATTTGAAGTCTGCATTCTCAATTCCCGTTCTATGCTTTCCAGGCGATTTCTACAATTTTTTTTGTTGAAAATATTGCGTTGTAGTAATGGCTATGCTGTTACAAACAATATAAAAAGTGAATTAATATCCTTCATCGAAATACGTGTTCTAGTAGAGTTTTCTCATTGAGGTAAATTAGTGATCTAGTCTAGGAGGACCCATCTTTCAATTTTTCCACGAAGCCTTTTAGAGTCTTTAAAAGAGGGAAATCTTAACATTAATTAAGAGGCCTTCACGCCCCCCTCTAGAAAGGTGCTGTGGACCCCAGTGAGTCCGCAGACAACAGTTTAAGAACCACTGCCCTATATAACTATGTAAACATATTGATACCATTATAATACAGTGGTATTTCTCAAACATAAAGAGAAAGGTCGAGACATCATTGCTTACCAGCATCAAAACAATACATGTTCCTGGGTCTTGCAATACATCCTAAATCTGGATCAACAGTTTTCATCGGGAGTAAATCCTTCAATCCCAAATTACGGTACAATGGAGAAGTCTTTAGCTTGCCTGAAATTCAAAAAAAGTTATAAAATTTATCTTATAGCATTGACTACTTATAGTAATACTGTAAAGTAAAAAGAAAAATACATGCTTTTTTTAAATAATTTACAGACTTATAATGTAATGAGTAAAATAAGTAGAATACTTTTTAAAATAGAATTTTGTTCTATTACTAATTTTAAATGAAAAATTGTTTTAAAAAATTTCTTCGTGAGATTTTTTTTTTTTTAATTTTTTCCTTTCAGTTTTTATATTTTAATTGTTATTTTTTCAACAAAAAAAAGCAAAATTCATTGGAACTTATTACAACACAACTTTGTTTTAAAAATAAAATTATGAAAGAGCTTTATCAGTGTACCGAAACGAGGCTGAACTATCAATTGATAATTATTAGAAACAAGATTAACATAAAAAGTAAAATTCCGCTTAGGTTCCTCGATTCTTAGTAATTGCTATTCATTAGACTTGAGCAGAGATTTAAAATAAAAATAAAGTATTTCTTTAGTTTTCTAAATATTTCTCTTCTTTCTAATCTTAAACTTTCTCTTGAGAAACTACTAAATTTGAAGAAAAAGGCTCCTGAATAATAAATAATTCTTATTAAATAAAATATATTCTTGTATATATATATATATATATATAATATAAATATTACACACACAGTAATGTTATTTATTTTTAAAAGAATAAATACAGTGTTGTGCGTAAATTTCGGACTCTGTTTTCCTGCTAAAACGGAATTGCTGCCGGTAAGATTGTTTGCAGGTCAAGAAGAGATTGCTTTTTCAGTTATAGTGAATGGAATGACATTGCCGACGGGATTAGAGACACATGTGATCATCAAATATTTCTGGAAAAAATATCCAAAAAGATTTGGGATGACTATTTTGCGAGCAAGTTTCAGAAAGCTTTTCATGGCCTTTAGGGAAACAGCAGCAACACATAACAATAGTAATGTGGAAATGTGTTAATATAAATACATAAGTAAACAACAATACGTTGTTTGGGTAGATTTTAAGCTTTTGTTGTCGATTCAATTTTTTTTAAGTTGCAGATGTTACAATTTAGCATTTTCTTATTTTAGAACAAAAATTCTTAAAAGATTAATGTAATGGTTACTTAAAAGGGTGGGTTTTTTTTAACAATTCTTTGTTATTTAAATCCCAAAGCTCTTTTATGAGAAAAGGCTAAATTTGGAGCAAATAATTCTAGTATATTAAATTAATTTGACAAATAAAAAAATGCATCCCTAAAAACAAAATTGATGCATTACAAAAACGCTACTTAACTTAAAAAAATAACTATGTTGATATGAGAGACAGATGTAATTGTATAAGATTTTGTAGGTAAACTCCCTAAATCTACATTTCTGTTCATAGAATACAATTGATTGTGATTGTTTTAACAATGATGCATTCCGAAGCAACACGACAGCTACTGGCAACGGGCCTTGTAATTTTGAACCACGATGAAATGTCAAGGATGGCCACTTGAGATGGAATAATACTCACTAAACTTTCACATTACTCCAATGTAAGGATTTTGAGCTGTGACAGATTTATAGTTAATAAGCTACTCAAAATAATAGTTTTTAGTGGCATCTGAAGTATTACCCAAGAACTGACTTTGACACCACATATAAGGACCTCGCGAACTTTTAAAATAAAATAAAAATGTACTAACCTCCTTTGAATTCTCTCAAACGGGATGCAACTTCTTCGTTGCTGCCGTAGATAAAGTTACCGTCAATGTAAGCTGAAATAGCATTAATCTGCCACCTTGGACCTGTGAAAAGAATTGTGCAACAGTTAAAGGCAAATTATGTTTTTTACATATGTAATGAATTGCTAAAAAATTATTTCATAATTTTACAAGCTATCAGAAGACAAATGTCTTCTGATAGACATGAACAAATTAATTACATATATATATACTTATAGTCTATTTTAGTTATCATAAAGGATAAAAGTTTGGCTATCGTTTTTCTTTTTTATCTTATCTTTTTAGTCAGTCTAGAATAGGGCTCAGCACCATTTTAGCTGTGGCGTGCCAAACCATTCAACCAATATGATTCAGCTTACCATACAGAAGGACATTTTTGAAACAATTCGATTCCCGCGACAATGCATGCAGAGTTCGAGAATAGAGATCAATAATATATATAATTACAGTTTTATTATATGTATTAGTTTTGCATCATTGAAAAATATTTCTTAACATAAAAATAAACAGCATAAAATATAATAAATTTCTTCAACAAAAATTTTAAAAAATTAAAATTGTACATATATTATGTATTTTTGAACAGATTTATTTAAATAACAAATATACAACATAAAATATATGTATTTCCTTTCATTATATTTAAATAAAAGGATAAAACTTTTAGTGTGAAGCTGGTGCCACCGCTCTGTTTTCATATCGGAAAATCAGGGGTATAATTTGTGACTTTCAATTTGACTCGATTCTGACCATTCAGTTGTTAAACAATTTTTATGCGGATTCGAAATATTTTTCACATGAGAAAGAAATTTTTACTAATATATGTAAAACCAAAAGCTGAAAGCAAAGTACATGTCCTGTACGTAGTCTCTCCAGCACACAATGACATTCAATATTTTACAAAATAGTTGTAAATTTATCTTTTTATGAATAATATCTTCCAGATTTTTTCGTAATTCTTTAAATGTTTATAATTCTGAAGATGATTGTCAAGAAGGTCCATTACAAATTTATCAACTTCCAATCACTCAAAATTTGAAAAATGTGTAGAGTAGGGCAGAATGTACCTGTGAGAATTGTATCGCGTGCCACATGTGGCACTCCTGCCATGAGTTGTCAACCCCTGGTCTAAAAAGTAATTTGTCTTCTCTCATTATCAGTTTTATAATTTATTATTTATCTATAATTTATTATTATTGTTTATTATTTATTTATAACTAATCATCTTTTATTATTGGATTCGAGAAATGTATCCATTATATTCATTAAGGTCTACTTATCCGACTACGTTCGGAACCGTGATGTTGCGAAACCGTACAAATGGATAATATTTATGATATTTTGTGTCACTTAGATTAGAAAATGTACATAATATTGTTTTAAGAATAGAAATACAATAAAAAATTATTTAAGTACACTATTTTGACAAAAAATGAACATAGAATGACCCCTTTTCAAAATATTCTCCTTTTATGAAAAATGCTTCAATTATAACAATATTTTGCCTGTATATAGCTCAGACCTGTGTACAGAGACTCAACTAGAATTTTTGAAATATATAACTTAGAAGTGGGTTTATCCATGTTTTACGACAACAGAGGGGAGAGATTTTAAGAAAATACGCCGATAATTGTTTTAATGGGTTGTAACACTGAAAATAATGCGAATTTTTCAAAACTCATAGTTGAGCCTCTGTACAGAGGTCTGAGCTATATACAAGCAAAATATTATTATAATAGAAGCATTTTTCACAAAAGGAGAACATTTTGAAAAAAGGTTATTCTAAGTTAATTTTTTGCCGAAATATTGTATTTTAAATAATTTTTTTTGTCAAAATGTCCTTAAAACAATTTTATACATGTCTTCTAATCTAAGTGACACTAAATATCATGAAAAGTATTCATTTATGCGCTTTTACGTATATACGTATATACGCTTTTTTATACGTAGTCGGATACCTTAATACTTTATTCAGTACTATTTACAGAAGATGGCATACTGGCGCTTCATATGAAACATATAAATGTACGTATAACCTCATGAAACAAATTATAAATTTCTCTATTGTTGTTTGAAAATAGTACTGTAGAGTAACATGATTTCTTCCCTGAAGAAATTTTTACGAAATTCTTTGACTACTCTATTTCCAAAGGTTTATTTTTTACTTAACGTGAGCAAGATTACATAATGAAAGATCCTCTTTCTGTTCTGTTTTTTTGTCTTTATATGTTAAATAATCGAAGAATAATTCCTCATTTCATGTCTTAAAATTTTACTTTAGCCTTTATTATTAATCTGTAGCTTATACAACTGAAAATTATTCTTCACTAAAATAATACAATTAGCTAAAATGTGTTCTAAAATATTTTCATCAAAGTGTAAGGAATGTATTATGATTTCTTCGAATTATATATTTAATAAATTTTACACGATATTTTTATTGAATATAATTACAATTATTATTAAATTCATATTCTGAAGACTGTCACCATTTCTTTCTGATTATATTGTTTCAGTAGATATTATTAGTCCTAATCTTAATACTACATTTTGTGTGATTGATTTAGTTTTTTTTTCCCTATTTATGACATTTTTCCTTTAAAAAAATGTTTTATTCTTTTATTTGTATCTAATTGTTATTTAATTATCAATTGTCGGTCACATGTTTCATACGATAATTGAGTTAATGAAACTTATCACATATCTTTGTTAAGTGAGCCATAACTCTCGTGACTGTTTAGAACAAAAATGCCATGTTAAGGTCACACGCAAATACATGCACTGAACTAAATAATCGAAGTTGGGAAAAAAATAGTTCACTCAAGTGATAGTGTACGATTATTAGTTTTTCAAGTTTATTTAACACGCAAAGTATTTATAAAGTCTTTTTTTGCTTCAAAGCGGAACGCGGAGAAAAAAAAATTCACATCTGAAATATCCTGTTGTGTAACACTTACAAGTTCAAAATTTATTTCATGGTTTATATAAAAGTTCTGTGTTGTTTTAATGTATTTTGAAGTCCTTCAGATACATTATATTCTGTGTTATTAAGTCTTAAAATTTTTGTTTCTATAGCTGTGAAATACCTGGAATTGAACTGGGGTTAAATGTTTTTTGTAAAATAATTAATAAGTAGATAAGTAACAATTAAAAAAGGGAGTACAAAGTAATGGCTATTCATTACAATACTAAAAAATTTGACCTTAGAAACATGCCAAGTTAAGTGAAAATGTTTGAAGCTTTAAGAATAAAATTGAAAGATTCTACAAATGTTTGAAATATTAAAATAGTTCAGAGTATCAAAACCTATGTTGTTTTTGTAAAAATAAAAATGAACTATCCAGAGTTTATGCAAATATTATATTATTATAGATCTGTAGTTTTTGAACTGTGTGCTAACTAAATTTATGAGTACTTATATATTAGGTTGGGTCACTAGTGTATGGAGAAAAATATATTATTATTAAAATCAGAGCCTATACCAATGCAAAAAAGATGTTCTACGTCATTAAGATAAATTTAACAGTAATTTTTTTTAAAAAATTCAAAACTTGTTGCCACAGAGGGAATGAATTGTCGAAAAAAAGTGGAAAAAGACTTCATTTTGGTTAGATGATTTTAGACTCAAAATATATAATTAATTTTTTACAATATAAATAATTAAAAGCCATGATTATCTAGAAGTGAGCACTGAGTAGTGAACAGTACAAAGTACATTGAAATATTTCATAACTCCAGCTATCATTCACCCACTGGCGTAGCTAGTCCTGAGTGGAACCTGTATCAAAATTCCTTGGGGTCCTTATTTGGTGCCCTTTGACATTTTACGATTATTTTCTTACATACGTTGGGGCCCCTGTAGCTTAGGGACTCCGTATCATTGATACGGCGGTAGCTACGCCCCTGCTCTCATCGCACCTTCGAGTCAGTCCAATCCAAGCTTTTTCCCGCCTTCCACTTAAGAGTGCATTGCCACTTCGACTGTAGTTCTTTTTACTAAAAAATTAATACTAAAGAAGCTTTTAAATGTACCTGATGTTTTTTTCTTCTAACTATTTACTAGGTGTCTTCCCATCACATGAAGAGTTAAAAAGTACTGAAACAACAGTTTTTCTTCAATAAATATTACTTCGAGTTTTTACCATAAAAAAAAGGCTCAAACACCTGAACTTTAATCTTCTTGTTGCAGTACTTAACGTAAAAATTATTTTTTTATTTTATTTTTTCTCTTCATCTATGTGCCAGAGAACATCCTTTTGGCAAAGTAGGTTTTAAAATTCTGAAAAAAAAAATTCGATCCATCCTATTGTATAAATTTTAAGGAATTTCTTATAAAGTGAGAGAAATCTATCAGAAAAATATCATCCAAAATAATTAAAATTATTTATTAGTCAACAATGCAACTCACCAAGTCTGCATCCTGGCTGTAGACCAGCAAGAGATCTGGCGAAATTCATGCATCGTCTGTCGAAGAACTTGTAGAAGGGATCATCCTGTGGAATATCGACGGGATAACAATTGTAATGTCTTCTTTCCATGGGGGTGTTACAGCACTCTATACTTCTTTTACGGGCATCTGCAAAAGAAATGTTAAGCATGTTGAATTCCAGTTTATTCTAAATTGCGAGTAGTAACTGCCCAAAATCTATTTGTACAATACAATGCTGAGTACCAATTATGGATATAACGCACAAACTTATTTTTTAATTCTACAAATAAATTAAATATTATTTTAGATAGTCTTTCAGTTGAGATACATTATTGTAATGACGCACTAAGGCGATTAATCTCATGCAAGGTGTGCATGAAATATTTATGCGTAGCTTCCAGTACTTTTTGCTAAATATTCTGGTTAGTTGAATAGAGAAAATATTCTAGGAGTTTTGTTACTATTTGTTCACAAACAAAATATGTTGTACTAATGATAAAAAAAGGATTGTAGTGTTTCTTAATAATATAATATGGACGTGCACACAAATAATTATTTCTCCAATTTCTCTCCTAATCATATGAAATTTTGATTATTTTACACTGCTGGCCACCGTAAATGCAACACCCTGAAGGAAGCATGCAAATAGCATGAAATTTACAACATGTATTAGTGGAGGTGAGATATGCAAATGATTAGAATTTCAGCGCAGACACACATTACGCACACCTGTGGCGCCACCTCAAAGCGCTATTTAAGGCTTGGAGATTTCGACGATTTCAAGTTCGGCAATTGTGTTTTTCTTGTAGTTTTTTCAAAAAACGATCAGTTATGTCTCGTAGAAAACAGCGATCAACTTTTGATCAAGTATCCGAGTTTGACAGCGGAAGGATAGTGTCCTACCGAGATTGTGGATTATCTTTCAGAGAAATCGGTAGTCCTGTTGGAAGAAACCAAACAACTGTAATGAGGATATGTGACCGTTGGATGTAGGAGGGTACGATGGAACGACGTGGTCGATCGCATCCACCTCAGTGCACCACTTCACGTGAGGACAGTTAAATTGTGCGCATGGCAGTCACGGATCGCTCAGTCACATCACGAATCATAGCACAGTACAGTGAGTCTGTAACGCATTATTCAGTGTCTACACGTACCATTCGACGCCGTTTACAGCAGAGTGGTCTGTCCGCAAGACGTCCATTGCTTGGTCTACCCTTGACGCAGAATCACAGACGTCTCCGCCACCAATGGTGCGATGAAAGAAGGATGTGGACGGCAGAATGGAATGAAGTTGTCTTTACTGACGAGTCACGCATCTGTCTGCAACACCACGATGGTCGGATTTGAGTGTGGAGACACCGTGGAGAGAGGATGCTGAACAGCTGCGTTATGCACCGCCACACTGGCCCTACACCGGGTATTATGGTATGGGGTGGTATTGGATATCATTCTCGGGCTCCTCTAGTACGCATTGGCGGTATTTTAAACAGCCAGCACTACATTTCCGAGATGTTGGAGCCAGTTTTCTTTCCTTACCTTCAGGGCTTGGCCACAGCTATATTTCAACAGGATAATGCGCGACCACACGGGGCAATCACTGTGCAAAAGTTCTTCGTCAATCATCAGATTTAATTGCTTCCCTGGCCGGCTCGCTCTTCGGATCTTTCGCCGATAGAAAACATGGGGTCCATGGTTGCTCAACGATTGACCTAGATTATTCCCCCAGCTGCCACACCAAATCAATTTTGGCAACGTGTGGAAGCTGCTTGGTCTGCTGTACCCCAAGAACACATCCAAAGTCTCTTTTAATCAATGCCGAGGCGTGTGGCAGTGGTGATCTCCAACAATGGCGGCTACTCTGGCTACTGATTCTGGCAGGAACCACATTTCACAGAAGTCTATAAATTTAATCATTTGATACTTGGTCAACATATTATTTACAAAATAAGTTTTGTGGTGCTATCTCTTGTCTTTCTTAGTGTTGCATTTACGGTGGCCAGCAGTGTATTTACATAACTTATTCACACGTATAAACGTCCTTTACCTGGTGGATTTCCCTGGAAAAAATTAATAGATCGCTCTTAGCAACTAAAATATTGCTCATTATTACTGGGGGGAAATATGAATTTCTTTCCTTGGAATAAAAGGAGTAATAATTATCATTAGTAAAATAATGGAAACAAAATTACACATGTGGGCGTTTGCATTATAGAGTAAAAATAATATAAGTGCAAAACAAAAAATACAGCCTACAGAAGCTATCTGTGAAATTTAAATATAAGCATATCATGACAATTTGTGTTATATCATTTCAATTTATGACATTCAGCTAGTAACACACTTCGAATGTTAGTTAATACAGTAGACTCCCAAAAACTAAGCAGTTCAGATAACTCGGCCATACCCTTGCGGATCGAAAACCGAGCAAGACATTATACCCGATGCTGAAGTTATTGCTGCTGTCGCAGTTAATGAAGAAATGTCAGAAAATGATGAAGACGTCAAAGTGGAGGACACCGTACAAATCCTTAAAATATCGCATAGCGATTAATTAAAGGCTGTTGAAACCTCCCTTCAGTACTTTGAACAAGGTACTTCGGTAATGGACTTGGTATTTCTTTCGTCACCTTCCTGGTAAAGTAGAAAAATGCAGAGTGGATTTCGAAAAACAACAGGGCATAACGCATTTAAAAAAAGTAGCCTCAGTTTTCGCAAAGTCAGCTTCTATATTAATTTTAGACAGGCTTATGCCTTCATAAAGTATTTTTCTGATCTGTGTCGCGAATCAAGTAAATTACTATGTATTGTGATTGGCATACGCGTCTTTTCTTTAACATAACCTCTGGGTTCTTTGGTGGCCAAGATTAATGGCAACTCTTTTCCAATCAAAACCCAAGAAGCGAAATGTGAACAAGAAATGCAAATAAGATAGCTTTTAAAGTAACAGAAGTTTCAGTAAGTGGGATGGCTATTTAGGGGAATGATATGTGTGATAGAGAATAGTGTGAATTGACAGCCAATCGTGAAGTTACCTGGAAAACCAGCCATTAATACAAGGTGCATACCATTGCACGCGCGCCCAGACGTTTCCACATAAAGATTGAAGCTAAGTTTGGATTATTGTAGGACTGATTATATTTGATATTAGGACTTGTAATACTATTAGAAGTGAGAGTAG
>BMAV01014864.1:163097-206188 GCA_019973955.1 Trichonephila inaurata madagascariensis
TTGCCCTTAAGCACGTGTTTTAGATGTTTGCACGTCCCTATGAATTCTTCAGGCTGGTAATTGCGGTCATTTTTTTTTCTGCAGAAGGAAACTATAACGTACTAGTTGTAGTTTAATGGTCGAGTTTTTTGACATTCTTTTTGGAGCCACTTAGTTTGAAAAATAAGAGTCTTTAACAGCTAACATAAAGTGTGCACACGTGTATGTTTCTCTCTGGTATTGTAAGAACGAATTAAACTTTTGTTTTTAAATTGAAATGTTTCAAGAATGAATTTTTCAAATGTGAAATCACGTGTGATACTTAATTTTTTTTTTATTTACTCCTTTAATGGGAAATACAATTTTATCTACAACCTTATTTCTTAAAAAAAAAGAACTTTGTCTTTAAATGTTTGTAGCGAGCTGACGCTATATTGCATCAGCCACCGAATCCTTCTAACTACCAAGTTAAGATTAATAAACCATGTGATCAAAGAACATTCCTGAAACTTCTTTGATGGTAATGTAAGTCGAGAGTTTTAGATTTAGACGTTTCTGTTCGTCATGAGCTTCATTCGTGTGTTTTCATGCTGTCTTTTCTGTCTTTATCTATGGTAAATTTGTTCTTGTGCAATGCGACGTATCTATATAATCATCGCAAATGAATATGATTAATCTACCTGAATGTCTATCGTTCACAACAACATTCAAAATGTCAGAGCTTGCTACCTTAATATATACATATATAGCTCATACTATATGGCACATTAATACAGTCATACATATAATAATTTACATACATTTACTAAGTTATTTAAATTTTTAGATCTTGAGATTTTTCATTTTGATTTCTCTATTGTTAAAATACATTTTACAAATAGTTAGTTAAAATACAAATTTTTCTTGCATTCTTTACTCCATTTATAATATTATAATACTTAATAAATTCATATAAATTATACACTCACTTCGCGATACTATAATTGTCATTATGATAATAATTAGAGTGAATCGCATTTTCTTATTTTATATATAATTTCATTCTTAAATATACGGTTGAAAAAATTATTAGTGTTGTGAACAAAAGAGAGTGTTTACCACTTCCTTTCTTTGTAACTGATAATGATTTAGTTTGCTGTAATTCGAAGCTGAATTTAATTTAAGTCGATGTTTGCTTGCAACATACCACCCAAGTAAAGGAATTGTAATTTATTTATTTAAATAAAAAAAAGAAATATTTAGCTCTAAATTTGTCTAACGTGAAGGTCTGACTTCTTGGACTATTTAATTAATTTGAAAATTAAAACTAAAGCTTGCAAATGTGTCGATTCTAAAATACATCAATTGATATTCAACGTAATAATTGGACTAAAACGAAAGCTTAATTACAACTTCATGCCCCTCCTCCCCACACACACACCCTTGTTTTTAAATTGATTATTTTCCTCTCAAACCTGAAGATATTTATATTTGTATAACTCTTAAGTAAAGAAATTGAAGAGTGATTTCGGCAAATAAAAATAATTATTTAATTCTTAATTCATCTTTTATGATATAGGTATTCGAATCTTGTACATTTTGCTATAAAGCATTGAAACTTCCCACTTTTCGCATGAAGCAAGGCATGGATCAAACTTAGCAAATAAACTAAACTTGTCTAAGAAAATCCATGTGATTTTTTTTTTTTTTATAAAATATAATCAAATAATTTGCCACATCGTTTATGGCAGTGCTTCTCAAAGTTTCAATATTCACGACCCTATATTCAATCATAATTTTCATCGCGCCCCCCTCATACAATAACAATGTATTGAATTCAATAATACTATGTTTTGATGATAAAACTACGATACAACTTTAACCTCTTAAGTTCCACCGGCGTATATAAACGTCTCACTCAAGTGCGCTAATTGCACTGGACGTATATATACGTCTTTTCGAAGTACGATCTTTTCTGTGCAATTTTATCCATAAAGTTCCGAAAGCATTGGAATTAAATAAAAGGACCTTGACAGTGTTTGCGCTGAATGTACTCATTTCAGAGGCGCTTTTTGATTGCTTTTATTTATTCCTTTTCTCCCCGTAACTTTTAATCGGCAGTTAAGGAATTTACTATAAACCGTACAAATTATCAAGATAAGTGTTAATTCTTGTATATAATTTTATATATGACAATCCCATAGGTCACTGGTAATTATTAAACTTGTTCTTAACTCAGTATATTGGTAAATTAATTATATAAAATACATTGTGTAGCACTGATATATCTATAAGTGCAATACTCAGTGTAAAATTGTATTTTATTTTTTTATGTCAGAATGTATTTTGTTTGTTTACTTTTAGTAAACTAATAATTTTCTTAAAATAAAATATTTTGTTTTTGACTTTTCAATAAGCTCGCGCCCCCCTTGTAGAGTTGTCACGCCCCCCAAGGGTGTCGCGCCCCACAGTTTGAGAAACGCTGGTTTATGGTTGTTGTCGTCTGTCTTAGTATCAGCCTACTTACCCAAGGAAGGAGCAGCTCTGGTCAGATCGTGATCCAACATCTGTCCCCAGGCGGCAATCATGTTGCAGATGCCGAAGTCATGCTCGCTGACGTCATGATGCATCACTAAACTTACAACCCTGGGACTAGGAAGAGGAGATCCATCAAAGGCCCTTCTAGGGATGGAAATACCTGTTCAACAAGGAAGAAATGCAATCAAACTTAAACTTCTTTAGTGGGAAATGATTATTAAAATCAAATTATCTGCAGTTGTATTCATTTTATCCAGTTACAGAGTATACAGTACATCTTCAGATTAGTTTGGAGACAGTGATATTAAAAATGATTAATGAGATTTTTTCAGATAATGTTATTAAATAGGTTCTGGAAAAAAGGAGGTCAGTTGGACAAGCCATTGTTCTAAAATTTCTCAAAAATTTAAAGTTTCTGAAGTTTTTAAATTTTTTTTGAACAATTAATTTTTAATAAATTTTCGGCTATTTATTTCAAGAGAATTATTTAGCAACTTGAAATTGAAAATCAGACTTTTTTTGAAAATTGTAACAATATTTTGGTAGCTAAATAGTGGTCTAAAATAACAATAGCTTAAAGTCATGTGATGGTATATGTAATTAGACGTTATGTATAATTACAAATACGTGTTTCCGATCAATGAGTTCATAAATTAAGGTGATAACATAATCACATGACAAATGCAACCACGTGTTTCCATCCAATCAGTTCCTGTGCGCTTCGCTGATGTCAACTTTTACTTTTTCCAAAATCTTTTTAAAATTATATGTTTGTAAACAATAATATAACGCACATGGGAAAATAAAATGCACTTGATTTAAAAGTATACGTATAATAAAAGTTTTTTTTTCTTTAATTTTGGAAAACGTTTGAAGAATCTTAATCTTGAACATCCTTACCAAACAGCCAAATTTGAAATTAAATAAATTTTACAAGTAGAACAACAAGTCAAATGTCAGTTTTGGATTCAATTGATAACACGTGATTGTATTTATTATGTGACTGTTATAAATTAAACCCATTGAAAAACATTCTAAAGTTAATTAACTTTGACATTTTTAAGAAATTAACTAAAACTCTCAGATCTAAAACCACACTAATTATTTGCAAATTTTTAGAGAAGAAGAAATTTACAAAAGGCGAAATATAAATATTTGACTTCCCACATACGCTCCAAAAAGTAGGCTGATTAGTATTACGAGAATTAAGTTGAAAACATTACCAACCTAACAGATCAACGTCCAATATCACTTTACCATTTTTAATAAACTTATCATTTACCAATCTAAAATTTATAGCAAATCAATTCGAAATACTCGCAAGAAGGAGAACATAAATACAAAAAAGATTATTACCATCCCCATAGGAAGGAGGGATGAATCTAATCATGGCTGATCTTGCACTTCCCCAGGATGGGTTGTCGAGATTATTACACATTCCACTGAGTGTTCTGTAGCGTGAAATCTCACACTTGACAGGTTGAAGGAAGATAGGACAGATCTCCTTGACTGCGGTCTTAGAGGTATCAATTTGTGGCAGTCCGTGGGCTATGGCATCTACACTCAGACCAAATCTATTGGGAAAGAATGAAAGTATTAAAAAACAGTTGATGAAAATTGGAATAAAAAGAAACAGAACAGTTTTAATCGAAATTTTAGAAACTATATAAAACAGAATGGAATAACTGATCTCAATAACAGATTCATCTCAAAAAAAGAATGGTGTAAGATTTAAACATTAAAAAATGTTTTTCTCACAAACTTGTATATTCCAAAATTTACAAAGAAAATTTTTAAATAAATTTGTAAGGTTCTTTCGAATTTATTATTATTAAAGTCGCATTATAATGCAATACGAAGGCTATTAGTGTGATGGATCTAGTAAATTTGAACCCCATATTCAAGCGATGAGGGTGAGACATAAGCCAGAACAAATCCTCACCAAACTACCAGACCAGACTTTGAGCTTGATCAGAAGAACAGCCACGAGATTCGACTACGTTCAGAATTGTAATTTTGAAAAAGCGCATAAATGGATAATTTTCTTGATATTTAGTGTCACTTAGATCAGAATACATGTATAAAATTGTTTTAAGGACATTTTGACAAAAAAAATTATTTAAATACGATATTTTGGCAAAAAATTAACTTAGAATAATCTTTTTTCAAAATGTTCTTTTTTTGCGAAAAATGCTTCTATTATAATAATATTTTACCTGTATACAGCTCAGACCTCTCTACAGAGGTTCTAGAATTTTTGAAATATATAGCTTAGAAGGGGGTTTATCCATAATTTAAGACAACACAGGGGAGCAATTTTAATAAAAAAACGCCGATAATTATTTCAATGGGTGGTAACTCTGAAAATAATGTGAATTTTTCAAAAATCATAGTTGGGCCTCTGTAGAGAGGTCTGAGCTATATACTGGCAAAATATTTTTATAACAGAAGCTTTTTTCACAAAAGGAGAACATTTTGAAAAAAGGTTATTCTAAGTTAATTTTTTGCCAAAATATTGCATTTAAATAATTTTTTTGTCAAAATGTCCTTAAAACAATTTTTTACAGGTATTCTAATCTAAGTGACACTAAATATCATGAAAATTATCCATTTATGCGCTTTTTTAAAATCACGGTTCCAAACGTAGTCGGATACCTTAACGTGCATCGGCGCCTCTACACGGCTGGTCTTCAGTGGCACTAGGGCTCGAACACATGATATTACATCAACAAGCTCGTGACCATAACCACTAGGCGACAGTGGCCATAATAGTTTGTAATAAATATAGTATAATGAATATTTTTCGAAGCATTACATATCCACCATCCCCCTAAAGATGCCTGGGCCCATTATAAAACAATAGCTATATACATAAATCTTTGTAATCGTTTTTCCTTTAAAAACAAAGGGTTGAGTTACATAAAAAAAATGGAAAGAAAAAAACATTTTTTGTGGTAACGTATAAAAAAATGGAAATCTAACTTCATCAAACAAATTTTGTGGTAATGTATTCCATATAATTATTTGGTGAAACACTTTAAATTCCTTAGCATTTGAGTTTAATGTTCATATATATTTCCTTATATTAAAAAATGATGAATTATTTTTAAAATGATAAATAATTCAATAAAATAAATATTGAAAATCATTAGAAATTGAATTTTCCCAGTCTTAAGCAACAATTCTAACATGGGTAACAATCGGCTGTTTACAAGTTATGCAAATGTAAAGCCAAAATAATTTATTTTAATGTGTTCGATATTCCGATTTAATAAACAGGTCATTTTAAAAAACCTAAATAGCCATTATTTCTTCCCTTTAAAAGAGACAGTAAACATCTTTTCATCATTTAGGGCGGAAGAGGGAAAACTAATCAAGTGTGCAAAAGAACATAATAGAAGTCAAATGCAAAACTCTATTGAAATTTCAGAAAATTGTAATATTGAAAACGTGATGAGTTCGTGAATTATACTTTCAGTTGATTACTGGTACGTGAAGAGGTGAACTGTTATGTTGTGTGCGAGTTAAAAGGGTAATTTTGTTTTTTAATTATCTCCAGACGATTTTTATCAGTCAATCTTTTGTGTGCATAGAGGCATTCGAAACTGTTCGAATTAAACTTTAAAGAAGCATGATAATCCACTTTTCTCCCTTATAACGAATGAAAAAGTGAGATAATTAAAATAATATACATAGGGTACATTTATTTCTATATTTCTAAATAGATTTCATTTTAATAAACACGACCTAATAATTTGTTTCGCCATTGTGTAATTTTTAATGTTATTTTCTTATTGACATCTATGTCACCAGGAATTATTTACTGTTTCACGGCTTTTATAGAACACTGAGGCAAATTTTAAGTAAGTATAACTTTTTATATAGGACTGATGTATTTTTGCTTTTAAAATACAGTTTTTCCACGTCTGTTTTTTTTTTTTCAGTATCTTTAAGCACAAGCCTCTTCAAAATAAAACTGAATGAAAAAATCTTACATTGAATTTAAATCTAAGAAAAATATTTTTGGTTATGTTAATTTTAAATAATATGTTAATTTTTTTTAAAGAATTAATAAATAACAATCCATATAAAAACATTTTAATTTAGCTTGAATTTCACCATTTTGAACAAAAAAAAGTTACTGTTTCGTTTCTAGAGAATTTTTTATTTTCCCTACTTCTCCGCATCTCATTTAAATGCATTTCGCTTTCTAGAATTGAACCAATGTTTCATTTGATGAGAAAAATCAAAACTATAATTTTAGATTTCAGTATTTGGAATACTGATGGTCCGAAACAATTTAATTAAATTAATTTACACTTGTACTCTGTCGATAAGTATAAATTTCGAGTTGATAATTAAGTTGACCTGTAAATGCTAAAAAGGGACTCCTTTTCCATTTTATTCACTATGTTATTATAAAAAAAAGAAGTGTAAATTGAGAAAGCATATGAGAGAGAATGTATTTTATATTTAAAATACTTTTTATTATGCACGAATACTTAGGTAAAAGTGATTATTTTTATAATGTAACAATATATCCCTTAACTAAGTAAAGAAAAACGTAGAAAAGTAGAGCAGACGTTGAGAATAAAATAAAATGTAAGGCTAGAAGTTGGGTACCAAAAACATAAATATTACTGAAAGTTATCTTTTCCTGTTAAGCGACATTACTGTATATTGGCTTAAAATTCTAAACTTGTCATAACTATTCGCAATATATGTCAATTCACAAACTATTACATTCTCAAATTTCAACTTCTCAAGTTTCCCCAAAGAATTTTATTTTGTATCGTGAACAATATCACGAAAAATAGCGGGGAAAAAAGACTCCATACGATCCAAGATAATATATATCCTACATTTTGTTACAAAATAAGAAAAGAACTAAGCCAATAAAATGCATTTATTTAAATTAACTTCGCATTGGTTATTGAATGAATTCTTTAACCAACATGTTGCCAGTTAGAAAATAATAAAAATAATACAAATATGGAGCTGGAAAAATTGGGCTACGGCCCGTTGAACTGATTTAAAAGTTCGATCCAGTTTCATTATCTTTTATCAATAAATAAAGCGATCATTTATGAAAAAAGGGGTGGTAAGTTCCAAGACTACGGTCTACTTTACTGATCACGAAAAGATATTGATAACCAATTCATGCTGCCCCATACTCTAATTAATGAGCTGTCTATAAGTTGCATAATTTGCATCACGATGTTAATGGATTGAACTGTTGGTGAAAGTGGTGAAAACAAGAAAAGTCGTTTTTTTATTCGTTTACTTCTCGATAATTGTAAAGAATAGTCCTGTTTTTAGACTAAAATGAAAACATTTCGGACACAGTATTTCTACCTTTTGATCTTATCTAGTTTCTAGCGTATAAAATTGTTTAATTTTCCCCCGATTAAAATAAATGAATGTATATATTAATTTTTATCGAAAAGATGAAAGTAACGCGTTCTTCATGCATCGTTTTGCATTCGAAATTAGGGTTAATAACTGTTTGTTTTCTTAACTTGAGCGATGAATATAGAATATTAATTACTTCGTGGCGTTTTAAACTATTTATGATTATGTTAAAGGTATCAGGTGTCTTATCTCCTATCCTTAAAACAACTTTAACATGGCAGTTTGTCATCTTTATTGAAAATTTTTATACCTATTTTTAACTCTTTCATTTATGGCGTCATTTTTTTCTACCTTTCTCTAAGAGATATTCCAATATCGTTAAAAGTTACTGAAAAAAAAATGTAAAATTTAAATTTTCTAATTAATTTTACGGGTTGATATTATTGTTCAGTGTGACAAATTCGTAAGAGATTTGTTTTAATTAAATAAATTTAAATTCTTTTTTATTAATTCTACAATGAGCTACGTCAGCGAAAGTATAATGTGTACATAAATATTTTCAATTTATTTTATAAAAAATGTATTATATTCTCACCTAAATGGGAAACAACAAAGAAAAAATACGTTAAAAACGTACTTAAAAATGCCAACTTTGACTCGTACAGAGTAGGACATTAAAGATTAAACTAAAAGTAGTGAATTCGGGGTTTGGTTCAAAGAAGTCTCCGTTAGCGTAACAATTATTTATTAATTTAAGTTAGGTAACACAAAGAAAACAGATATCTTTAACAAAATAATAGACAAAAACAGAGACAATTTTTCATAACGACCAGGTTATCTTCTCACTTGGCCTCTACTGAAGACATGTGATCTCTAGAAGGCGCTTCAGTTGGTTGGAACAGACATTTATAGTTATTATAACAAGAATGGTTACAAACTTTCTATTAATTGATGAATACTGGTTTGTTAGAAAGAAAAAAAAATATGCTGTAGTTTGTTATTTGAAAATATGTGTATAGACTCAAGTTAATTAAATAATATTTAATGTTATTTATATTCATTAAATATTTTATTAATATTCCTATATTAAGAGTTGAAGTATATCAAATTTGCATCACAATATTTATTCAAAAAATATTAATATGCAAAATTGTATTAAAATTTTAAGGGGAAGTTACATTTTTTTTTTCTTATTCTTTTAGATTTCGTACCTATTATAGAGTTTTAATGCTCTTATTTCATTTATTTCGGTTTTAAAATCGATATTCATTAGCACATTCTTTCTTTATTAGAAACTAAAATTTCAAAACTAAGCTGAAGTGATTGAAAATATAATTAAATTAGAATGATAGATCAAAATGTATAATATATGTAAACATATAATTCAATAATATTTTTTATTTATTTTATCAAACAACAACCTTTTTTTTTCGCTAAACATCTTTCTGATAGAAGCATTTAAATATTTATTTTCAATGGAAACGTTTCAAATTACTGTCAAAATTAATAGTAAAAACCTCAACGTATCTTAAATGTAAATGACATATTAATATCGTTTATTTCTTAAATATATCACTAAAGAAATTATTTGACGGTAACAAACATTTATATAAGAAAAATAGCATTGATTGAATTATTCATATTTAAAAAAAAAGATTTGAAAGTTCAATAGTCTATCATTAATAACCAATTGTAGTTCATTTAGAAAAAAATTACCTACATTTATTGATGGCTTGTTTACACAAATCGCAAACTATGTTACAAACCAGTGGGAATTCCATTGCACATTCTCAGAGGAAAATTTCCTATTTTTGTAACCTTATTTCTCTAAACTGATTTCAAATGTGCATGAAATGTTTTTGATGCAACTTCAATGGACAATGATGTAAGCAATCCCAATTATATTATTTTTTCTGAGTTATAAAGAAAGAAAAGAATATCTTGAGAGAGAGAGAGAGAGAGAGAGATGCTCTATCTAAATGTTTAACATTACAGAAAAATTTCCTGAAGAATGTAGTACAACATCGAGAAATGTGAAATCGGTGAAAATTCTCGAAGAAATGTTAAATAATCTGTATACACATCAAATGGAATAAAATTCTTAAGAAAATGTAGAAGAATATAAGCATCAAAAATAGTTAAAAACTTCTGAAGAATGTTGTAAAGCATTGAGAAATGTGAAATGGGTAAAAATTCTTGATGGAATGTGAAATAATGTTTATTAAACATCAAATAGATTAAAATTCTTGAAGAACTGTAGAGTATGTTTAGGCTTCAAATAGTTGGAAACTCCTGAAGAATACATTAGAGCATCGAGAAGTATGAAATAGGTGGGAAAATTCTTAAATAAATGTTATGTCATGTCTGTAAACATCAGCTAGATTAAAATTCTTGAAGAAATATACAAGAACATTGATAAGGGTTGAAAAATCCTGAAAAATATAGAAAAACATCAAGGAGTATAAAATGGGTTTGAAAATTCTTTAAGATGGTTAAATAATGTTTATAAACGTTGAATGAATTAAAATCCTTGAAGAAATGTAGAAGGATATTTATGAGTGTCAAGTAGTTAAAAAGCCCTAAGAGTATAGTAGAGCATCGAGATGTGTGAAGGAGAAAATTCTTGGTGAAATGTTAAATAATACCTATAAACATCACACAGATTAACATTCTTTGAAGAAATATAGAAGAGTATATATGTGTTAAATAGTTTAAAACTCTGGAAGAATATAGTAGAGCCTCAAAAAATGTTAAATGGGGGAACATTCTTGAAGAAATGTTAAATAATACCTATAAACACATCAAACAGATTAAAATTCTTTGAAGAAATGTAAAAGAATATATATGTGTTAAATAGTTTAAAACTCTGGAAGAATATATTAGAGCATCAAAAAATGAGAAATGGGAGAATATTCTGGAAGAAATGTTAAATAATACCTATAAACATCAAACAGATTAAAACTCTTTGAAGAAATGTAGAAGAATATATGTGTGTTAAATAGATTTAACCTCTGGAAGAGAATATAGTAGATCATCAAAAAATGTGAAATGGGGGAAAATTCTTGAAGAAATGTTAAATAATACCTATAAACATCATACAGATTAAAATTCTCTGAAGAAATGTAGAGGAATATATATGTGTTAAATAGTTTAAAACTCTAGAAGAATATAGTAGAGCATAAAAAAAATGAGAAATGGGGGAACATTCTTGAAGAAATGTTAAATAATATTTATAAACATTAAACAGAATAAAACTTTTGAAAAAATGTAGAACATCTACAAGTGTCAAACAGTTTCGAGGATAAAAAAGAAAAATATTCATTAAGATCCAACCGATCAAACATACTTAATGTATACTTCCAGTGACCTTATTTTCCTTATACTTTATTAATAAGCTTATTACTAAAAGTTGAATTATTATAGTAATAATTTGTGTTTAGTTAACTGATGAAGAAACTATTCAATGAGAGAATTCTCAACTTCTCGCTTCCAAATCTGAATTCAAATCAAGATTTTGAAATGAAAATATTTCAAGAAAAAACCACAATTCACTTTTCTGCAAGAGGATGGTAAAAGTGAAAAGCAAAGTAGCTGCAATGATCGAAGATTCCAGGATGTGACCTACAAAGGACGTTAGCTTGGGGCGAGTTCAGTAATCTTCAGCGCCATATTACCTAATGGTGTAGGCTTGTCTTCTCAAATTCGAAAGTGTTCTACCCAGTTTTTTATTCATGTCATTTTTTGTTGTGAAATATAAAGTCTCAATAAAGCTGAGTTGAAAAACAAGGTTTTTTTCCTACATTGCTTGACCCCTTAAGTGCGAAGTGAGAGAAACATTCGTGCTTCGTTCGAATCTTGCCTTGGAGTTATTTAGTTTTGTCGAATTATTTTCCTACATTAATTGGATGGTGTGATATTTGGGAAACTTGAGTGGTTTTACTTTCTTCAGAGAAATGATATGTTTGTGATTAACCTTTAACAACTGTGTCATTTGACTTTTTTTCGATCTAGCTTCCACTTTTTAAATTGAGCAATTTGATGATAGTGCTGCTTCTAACTTTTTAATCAGTCAAGGTCATATAACAAAAGTTATACCTGCTTTAATATTTCTTTTTCCTTGCCTTTGTTACGGTAAAGCAAAAGTTGATAAATCGGCTTTTTTTGTCAATCAATAAATTTGTGAAAGTCATTATTAAAAATCATAAAACAAACCACATTTTCAGAAAAAAAAATTTTAAGCACCGTTTATTTTAGAAAACAAATACAGGAGTATTTAAAATTTTCTTCAGAGTTTCGAAACGCTTTAGTAAAAAAACTGGAACGAATGCAGCAAAAAAGAATATTTGAAAAAATACAAAGGCAATTCAAATTTTTTTTAAGTATTTTGCCGGTGTTCTATGTGTGAACTCTTTGTTACACGACATACAGCAAAGTAGTAGTACAATACCAAACGTACTCCACTCAACATGGTACTATCAACGTTATCGACAGCTTATGTTATCCTTTCATCGTGTTCTACAAAATCTCGCGGGAGTTAATAAGGGGGTACAAAAACATGGTCTTATGTAAAAGACCAAGTTTCGGATAGCACGCAAAAGATAACACATGGTGTCAATAACGCTTATTGTACCATGTTGACTAGAATGAAATAGGAACTGGACTATCAGAGTAATGTATGGCATGTAACCAGGGTTTCCCACATAGAACGTCTGTAAAGCATGTAAATAAAACGAATTGTTCCTGGCACTGGAGGATCCAAGGAAAGTCTGGTTTCCAGCTTATCCGGACTCTGGGGGTCCTCCCCAAGTGCCCAATGGATATACCCAGTGGTGTAACGAAGAATATTAGGGCCCTCCTGCAAAGTCGGGTTTTGGGCCAAGCCAGATTTTACAAAGGATTGCAAAACCACAACATAACATAGACTTTGGACCCCCGCGAAACCTGGGTCTGCCGGCGATGCGGGGGTTGCGGGTGCGTCCGTTACACCCCTGAATAAACCTTCACTGCGCATAAGTAATATTTAATAAACTCTTAATCTGTATTCCTGACCTATATTCCCTACATCTGCATGTATTGTCACAGGAATCGAATTGTTTTAGATATTTCCTACAGTACGACTTCCTGAATCATATTGACAGATTGGTTTGGCATACCACGGCTACAAGGTTGCTGATTTCGGTTTTATATATATTATAGTATTTCATTTAAATTAATTTTTTTTACAATTAAAGCTAGAACAGTAGAGCTAATAGTATTGAATATCTCATTTTACTTTAAACAATAAAGAATTGATAATTAAATAAAACTCTAACAATATACAAGTGCCTTTATAGACGCAACGACCTTTCTGACCCCATATCAGAAACAAGTACATGTCTTAAGCAACTCGATACATATAGAGATTTCGAATGCATATACATCAGTGCCCTCACAAGATTTTGAATCTTATCCTTAATTACCCTTATTTAATATATTTCAGGTATTCTACGCTACCAGTGGCGTAACGTGTACCCCCGCAACCAACGTATTGCGAGGGAGCCCAGGGTTCTAGGGGAGGCCAAAGCCTGACTTCCGCCAAATACTTACTCTTGTAAAATCCAACTTGGAGGCCCAACACCTGACTTTTCAGGGGGGCCCAAATGTTCTTCGTTACGCCACTGTTGGAGACAATATGAAAATCCAAACTTGAGAAAAGACATTGCACATAAGATTCTTATTCTTTTAATAAATAGGAAGTAGGCAACAAAAACACCGGGCAACTGGAAGAGCAAAATTCAAACAGGAAAAACTAAATTTATAAACACTGAGTAACTGTAGTGAAACAGTTATTCACCCAAAGCTAATAATGAGAATGTTTGTTGGGAATGTTTCATCATTCATCTCATGTAACGATGTGACGTAACTTCAAGAGGGAGTTTCGCACCAATGACCCTAGGCGCGTGGGTGCTTTGACGATTACAGTTACTTTCGCTGGTTTCCGAGAGTTTTTTTGCCGTGGGTGAAAATGGAGTCTATGGCAAATCGGTCAACGGGTTTCCAACGGGCGATCGACCGCATTCCGATCATTTAGTGATCTCTTCTTCATTTCACTTAAAAAACGATTGGAGCAAAACATTCCGACAAGTAAATCGACAATGAAGTAATCGTGTTTTGTCTGGATTCATGGCCCTCTGGATTCAATGCATGAATGCTGTTAGTAGTGCTCATGTTTAGTGGATAAAAGTACAAAATAAGGAAACAAATTTGTCGATGTATTAGATTACCCAACACGCCAAATTAAAATAATTTGAATTCTATAAAAATATTTTCACTTCTCCAATACGCATTTGTTCATTTTCAGAACATTTGATTATCAGGTGGTAGTTACATTTAATTGGTGAAATCATTTCAATTGCAACCTTTTACAATGACATACTTTTTTTATGCTTTTATTTATATTTCGGTAAAGATCATCGGAAATATTTTTTTGAAAAAATGTAAATACTCCAATTACAATCTTTTATTTGACTTCCTCTATAATTCAAGAATGGATTATTTTCAACCATTATAAAATTAGATGCATTCCTTAGATTTTTCTACTGTAACATATATGCTTCAGAATTCAATTTTTATACTTAAACACACGAATAAAAGTCTCTATTTTACATTAAACTGAAAATTGAAAATATTAATTTAACGATACAGCGTTTTAGTTTCCGCCCAAATGATATAGAGGTTCGTCAAGCTGATTGCAATGCTGCAGGGGAAGGGGTTTGAATTATGGAGAAGGCATATATGTTTGTAAATGTAAAGTGGCTGTGTGACACGGGGCACTCTAAATATTCGTTGAGCCGTAAGTCCCCTCCCGATAGGTTGGTGAAAGGGAAAGAGCCTTTGTCGCCTGCATGGCACTCAAGCTGCAGCTAAAGGCTGATGCAATCTAACCCCTGGTCACGATGAATTTCTAGTGCTTCGATCTGGCACTATCGATCCGATGCCATTAGAAACAACAAGTTTCAGTTTTTAATTACAAGAACTTCCAAAACTAATAAAGGAATTTTTAATGGCATAGCCATAAAAGTGTTTTGATTTTTGCACATTATTTTACCTAAACGTACTCTAAATTGGAGCTTTAGTTCTGAAAATTAGTCAAAAATAATATTTATATAAGGATATATATATATGTATGTATCCACATATGTACGTATATATTTATACATATATTACACATACAAAATACATACATACATATATGCGTGTGTAGGGATGCGGATGTGCTTTAATTGTAAGTTTTGAATCGTTCTAAAGTATAAATATTGATTAATACTAATCCTTTATAAAAATTAATTACCATTACTTTTCATTATTCTTGTTAAAGTCATTTATCATTTAAAATTTAGGAATTGTGTTTTCTTTCCTCAAAATGTAATAAATGTACAGCTTTTCTAATTACGAAGAAATGATCCATCATTTTTGAAAGGAAAGTAATAAATGAGAAGCGTGGGAATAGTGTATTTGCATATACATAACTACGACAAAGCAGTAAAGAATTTATTATTTTGAAAACCAGAATTTCGATGAAAACAGATAAGGAATTGGAAATAAAAACGGAAATAAAATCAATATCCTGATTTATTTCCGAATCATTCCTACTAAAGTAGTCATAAAAATTGTAAAATATTTTTTATCTATTTCGATTAGTAATTACTTATTGTATTAATACTTTGCTAAATCATTAAAAACATGTTTAGTAATTATAGATGGAATAAGAAACCATAATAAAAATTTTTTTATTGTAGATGATATGTATATGCTTTTTCATGATTTTTTTTTTTTTTTTTGCAAACTTCCACAATGAATAAACAATCTGTTATCTATGTTTGGAAGTTTTTTCAAACACTTCAGAAGTTTTCAGGATAATAAATCTAGCATTTTAATAGATTGAATCAAGTCGAAATATTAAATTGTACGGCCCTCAAGTTACTTTGGATATATATATATACATATATTTATTATCCTTTTCTCAATTTCATTTGCAATATTCTGCGAATAGTAACTGCTGAAATAGTATCAAACTTACCTTGTAAATGAATAGGAATTTTGAATTAAAAAGACAAACAATTCAAGAAAACATTCATTATATAGTTATAAGATGGGAAAATTAATACTAATTTAATTTAAATTCATTGTGATCAACCAAGATATAAATTCTCAAATTTGTTTTGAATATACTCATAATGAAATATGACATAAAAGAATGAAAAGACAATATATAAAACCTACAAACGAATTATATTTATAAAAAAAAAATCTTTCAAAATCTTTTCCTATTATTAATTCTCTCGATTCTTTATTACCAGCTAATTTCATCATAATTCTTTACAAAGAGAAGAAATATAGAACTTCCTTTATATGTTTTTCTATGATATAATCAGTGTCTACAACATTTTATTTCATTTATAAATACATGGAATCAAAATGCTTCAGTTATAAATACTAGTTTCTAATTAATAATTTTATATTTAAATAATGAAGTACTGATGTCAAGTGAAAGGATTTGAATGCAAAAATAAATTCATATTAATTAAAAATCGACTGTACTTAATTTGAAAATTTGAATTTTATAAAAAGTCGTTTTTTGAAGATATTTGAAATTGTGAAACTATTTCAGTTCAAATTCTAACTTTATCGTTAAAGAATTAATTTTATACATTTAATCATTACTTGCTTTTAAATTAACAGGTTTAAAATTTGTATGAAAGTATAAACTTTAAAGTTGGTCAATAAATATTAATTTATGATGAGTTAATGTAAAAAGATTTATTTTCATTCATAAAACGTCCACACCTCATTGCTGGCCTTTGAATCTTTTTAATAAAGAGTGCATTTCTTTTTATTTTATTTTGAAAACGTGCAATGTTTGGGCGAAACTCAAATAACCTTAAAGCTGTTCTTTACGAATTAGCTTGTAGCACATAATATGTTGGAAAGTAAACTTTTTTTTGAAAGAGAGACAAACACTATTTCAATGAGATCTGATACTTAAAGAAGTGAAGATTGAAAACGCCCAGTGTTGAAAGACTCATAGAAGCGTGAAATTAACTTAATTTAAATTTATTTAGAGATCATACAACTTTATTATTACGAAACATTAGAAAAATTTAAAATCGCCTTTGTTGAGAAAAAAAATTGGAAAATTAATTTTATTTTTATGAAAACCTTTCTGAAATAGCTTTTAAACCATACATATTAAAATTTGAAAGTTTGTGAACTATTTAGGCTGAAAAAGAAAATGAATAGATAATGCTCCAATTGTATCTTGAGCTTTCAAATAAATAAGGAATAAACACATATGTGTAAAATTAATTTACTTTTATATTAAATTATAAAAAAAAACTCTCTCTCTAAAAAAGTAATGACTAAGAAACTAAACTAGGTAGACAAACAATTCGATTGATAGTAATTCTTTACATAAAAAATGAAATAATATAATAATTAAGATGAGTAGAACTTTTTTCTGTTCCTTTTCAGAATTTCAAAATCTACCTACGTGTAAAAGATGTTCTATATAGATAAAGGGAAAAGTAATTAAAAATAATAACAATAAACTGATTTTTATGTTAAGTACTGCCACAAGGGAACTGAAGTTAAGCATTTAAGTTTTTTTATGAAACAATTCACACACACACACACACACACACACACACAAAGCACAGTTTTTGCTAAAAGGAAGCAGACATCTTAGTACTTTTTAACATTCATTTCGATGTGTGTACATCTACTAAATAGATATAAGTATAAGGGGAAAAAACCACTAACTATATATGTCTTTTTCATTTTTCATCGAAAATTCAGATCCTTTGTGGCAATAGTAAATTTTGAAATTTTCTTAAAATTATTTTTCTTTTAATAACCATACCATAAAACATAGTTTCCACATTAACAGTAATTATTTTTCTCCATATAACCGTATCCCTCCCCAACCCTCTAGAGCGCTTACTTAAATTAAATGTATATGATTATATAAATATATATGTATATAAGTTCTCTTATTATAGCATTGGACTTTTTCATTTTTGTAAAGCTAACTCCTTACATTATTCTATAAAATACGTCAGATATCTTAAAACTGGTATTACGAATGTAAGGTTTTGCAAGATTAATACTATGAAAAAACGATTAAAAAATTAAAGGAGAAAAGTTTACAAAACTTTTTATAACTTTTGAGTAAAATAAGTATTTAATATTACCTTAAAAACTATGATTTAAATTACAAATGTATTTGTTACCTGTGTGCCAAAATCCTCACAGTTTCTAGCAATATCTCGGCAGGTATAGATACATGATTCACCTTTGGATAAACTGATGAAAGTTCTTTGATTTCATAAGGAACTTCTTCGCCTGAAATATATGATGGGTAGATTTATTAAATAGACAAAATAAACACTAAAATATAGTCAAGTATACTAAAGAAAGATTTTATAAAGTATGAGATAGTAATTAAATTATCGACATATTTTTATGAATAAAAAATTGCAAATAATAATAACTTTTTGCTTGTGCCATTCGAATCCAGTTCACACGATCGGGTAAATTAAATGCTCGAGCCTCTTACTTCATGTAAGAGAAAAATTAGATCCTCTGTTCTATTAAATTCGAAGTCAGCTCGTTTTCCTTTTATAAATGCTTTATGGTGTGTAGTTCCTCATTTTTACATAAGATAGCTTCAATTGCCTTTCATTTATTTAAAAAAAAAGGTGACATGATTTACAATAAAAATGCTCAAGAAACACAGTGAAGGATTTATAAAATTCTCTTTTTATAAATGATATTGTTATACTGTTTATCATTAGTTTATTACACGTGAAGTTTAGTACATATTATGTTTCTTTTACGAAATAGCTTATAAAATTCTTGTCATAAAAACAAAATTAAAGGAGGAGGGAGGTTTACATTTTTGATATTCTTATTCCTAGTGAGTGAGTGCGTGATTATTAATGTCGCACTGTTAAGCTACTCGAGTGCTTTTGGTAACAGACCTCGTAATTTTGAACCATGGTCAAGTGGCGTGGACGACACCTGAGCTGGCACCCCCTCTCCTAATTACCACACCACACCAACGAGAGGGCGTTTGAGCTCTCGACAGATTTAACATGCATCGCCCCTTCACGGCGGGTTTTTAGTGGTACTGGGCTCGAACTCATGACACGCCAGCGACGATCCGATGCCTTAACTACTTGGCTACCACGGCCACAATATTTTTATTACACGGGTAACGAGTTAATTTTTACGAATATATATATATATATATATATGTATGTAATAGTTTATTTTAAATTTAGGTAAAGTATTTACACTATTAAAAAGTTAAAAAATAGTTACTCTTAAAGAGTTTTTTACCTATTTAAAAAAAAATTATGTCTCATATTAAAGGTTATAAGTTTTATTCTAAAGTATATTGCAGATAAAACTACTCGACAATAGCGATGCTTGCTTTACTTCACAAAATCTTGTCGTAGTATCTAAGATACTTGAATGTAGGTACATTTTGACAAGACTTACATTCTTAACACGTACATTCTTAAGACATCCTGAGGCCCTGAGCCATGCTTGTAGGCCCCATCTACTACACTTTTAATGAAGTTGGTGAATATGCATTTAAACAAAAAAAATTCCATAATTAAAAGGAAGTTCTACTATAAAATAAAATGCATTTTTTATTTTTTATATTTTAAAAATTCGCAAAATTTACAATAAATTTTAGTACATTTTCAATTTGCATTCTTCCCATTGTTTCAAGTCATTATATGTGGTTTGAAGATCCTAATCTTTCGTAGAATATGTTTCGAAATAACAATTGTCTATTAAAATTAATCGGATCATGATTTTAACGAAACCGAGGCTCTGGACCTGAGTCCAGTTGTCCCATACCTTAAGACCTCCTTGCATTTTGATAAAAGAAATTCAATTTGATTCTTCTTGGATAGTGAAAAACTGATTGATATTTTGAGAAAGAATGTTCTTCTGTGCAAATTTATTTAGATTAATTAACTTAACTCAGTGGCGCAACATCCCATGAGGGCCAAGGCTTACTGTACCCAACTCAGTATACGTGATCTTGGACACTGAGGTGCATGAGCAGATGTTCTGGTCAGGTGGTCAGTCTGATGAAAAAACTTCAGGGTTAAGTTCCCAAACAAGCTTGGTGCTCCTTTACAGACCCACTGAAGGGATGAAAGGCTGAGAGATATTTAATTAAATTTGTTAAAGTAACTTACTAGCATACTGGTCTAGCCTCATCAAAGGTAGATGTTAAAAGACTAGACATGAGCAATTCTATTCAGTAAGGACATATTTTCTATTAATTTTTTTTATTTCTATCCGTATTAAGAACGTAACATTCAATAGCTTACTACATTTGTCGATATCAAAATAACAAATATTATTTACATCATTAAGAAAGGTGACACTGTCATCGCTACCAATTTTTTTAAATGAAATTCAAGCAATAATACGTGAGCACTGATTCTAACAAAAAAAAAGAAGATGAAATTACTGTACTGCTAGAAATGTAAACATGGCATTTTTTATTTAAATTAGTCCTTTATCAAGCCTCAAATCTCCAATAAATACCGAAAGGATTTAATTTCAGCAATACAAAAAAGTGTTTCAGAAGAACTTATAATACATAGAATGCTTTATGACTTTCAAAGAGTAATTAACCTCAAACTGATTTCTAAAAATAAAATAAAGCATTTACTTATGTGCTTCAATTTAAAAATCAGAATTTTATGGCGCCAACTAATGAGTACCCTACAGGTAAATAAGTGCACTTGGTGCCAGAAATGCTGTTTAAGACACGATGTCTTTCCTCATCTCAATGTAACAAAGAACATTCTTTGATCTTACTAGAGGCATTTCTTTTATTTTTGTAACAGTAATCCTACAATTACAAATACTTTTCTTGTCATACCAATAAGTTGAATCGAATTCACCAGACCCACTTAGCTTTTTTTCCATTTACGAAAAAAAAAAGCCATCCTCCTTCCATTATGTACTTTTTCTTTTTGGCATTCAGTCTAGAGACACACATTATGCAAAACACGTTATGTTATCTCAAATGCCTAATCTACTTCATCAACCCTTAGGCAATTTGAATGTAAACGTTGAAATTACGCCTTGTTGTTTGGTGCGCCCGAAGCGTATTTTTCGATGTTGGCCAAAGTTGATTTAAATATTAATTTAACAGATGATGCGTGTCTTGATAGATTGAAACGTCTTCAGGAAGAAGATTACAGACATGAGTCTGGAGTTTAGTGCGGTAATTTAATGGTGAGAAATTATCAGCAAGATTTTCGACTCAAAAACGACACGATTAAATCAACTGTACAGTTGACGAACTGTTCAACGTAGTGTAGAATTTGTAATTTTGTTGTAGATGTGATACTTAAGAAAATTGTGTCAAGTTCTAACTAATTTGGTATTCAGAAAACTAAGTTTTAAGTATCACACATAATATCAGAATATATCATGCTACGTGATGTTTGTGTATGAATGTGGATCTGTATGTAGCATTGAAATTGATGCTTGTTCATATACACAATACAAATCATGAATAAATTCTTTTTATCCTTCTTCAACTTTTTCAATGCTTTCTTCAAAAGTTAAAATTCAATTAACAAAAATCAAAGTTCACTTTGAATTGATTAAATATCCTATGAACGTAATGTTTAATCTTTAAAACCTTATAAATAAAATAACATTTTTCAATTTAAATATAAGTGTTACAAACGAAGAAAATAAATTTAAAAAAGTACTATGAAAAATTTTTAAAATATTTTTTAAGGATTTATCGACTGAAATGTAAAAAAAAAAATTATTAAATTTCCTCAAAAATGTTTGTAGACAACATGCACACTTTCACAACCTCTTATAAAATTCGTTATATATTGTTTCAATGAAAACATTTATAAATCCCCGTGCACCCCAAAGTATCACAAGGAGGCATACAGAAGTAAAAATGAAACATATTACACAAGGTAAAAGGAAAATTTAAAAATCATGAAAAATTACAAATGTTTATAATGAATTTACAGAAATTTTCGAAAGTATTTCTGGTGGAAATAAGTTAGTGAAAATGTAGAGGCCAGTTTATATTAATGCCCTTGAGAGCTAGTCTTACGATCTTTCTTTCTCTGACAAGCTTGGAACATAGAAGTAGCACGTGTTGTACATTTTCATCGCCACTAATACTATCGTACAATCGCAGGAAGAAGACGGAACCAAATTAAATTTGTTCAAATAACTTACCATGACCATGAGCAATTGGAAAATTTGAAATTAGTATAAAAATGAGGGCATGACAATCTCTTATTAATGGATGGAAAAATTCTTTGTTAGGCTTCCTTTATTTAAATTGAGATATTCTTGGTTCAGACTCCATCATTCTTTCTTTCGTAATCTTCTTGTAAAAGGATTTAGGAATATTAACTGTCAATTTCACGTTTGGTGGCAATCTTGGCAAGCCAATCGGCCCACTCATTTCCACAAACGCCCGTGTGTCCACGAACAAATGCAAAAACTATTGAGATATTAATATCTTTCAGGGTTTTAAGTCACTTTTGGATTTCGACAATTATGTTGTAAGACGATGAGTTATATTTGATTATAAAAGTATACAAATTCAAAAATCAATTATTTAATCACATTTGTCCATTAATAGTTTAAATGCAACCTCAGAATAGAAATATTTAACTGTCTTTTAGAGATTATAAGATCAATTTATACACTACAAATTCTGACAATAAATTTCGGTGAATGAAATCAGAACGGCTGATCTGGCAAAACTGACGAAACAAAATGCTGCACATGCGTAGCGGCAGGTGTCAACACCTGTCCTTACCGTTGTTCAGTTGAGACTCATTTGTGTTCCGTGTATGACTTATTTTGCAAAGTGCTTGCTTAGTACATCGGTACTTAACTGAGAAAAGGAAAATGAAAGAACAAAAGATCAATTTAAAGTTTTGTTTTAAGCTTAGCAAGACACCAAAAGAAACTGCGATGCTGGTACGTGTTTATGAAGATCAATCACTGTCCATGAATTGTGCGTACAAATAGTTCGCCCGTTTTTGAAAAGCAGGGAATGTGTTTCTGACAACTCCTGTAGAAGAAGACTGGCGATCTCCATCAGCGACGAAAACATTGAGAAAAAGAGGAAATTAATCTCTGAAGATCGACAATGAATTGCGCGCATGATAGCTGATGAACTGCAGATTAACCTTGAATCCGTGGGACAAATAGGTACCCAGAAATTCGGGATGAGAAAAACTTTTGTTATCGATATTCATGATATTTCTAACATCTAACGAAACGTGACGAGGCTTTTGATCTCCATCCCGAAAGACGACTTCTTGTAAGGTTTTCTGGGTATGTATTGCATAGTTATGGGAGGTGACTATTTCGAAGGACAGTAAGGTAACTTCCATAAATATTTCATTTACGTTAATGGAACAGGACTATTCACAAAACTTTATAGTCAAAAGTTGTATAAGCATATAATTACAACATATTTTACCACTTTTTTGCTCAGCAATAAAATGTGTGCATTATGATATATATATATATAAATTTCTCATAATATATACCTCATAAACACACTTGATTGCCACCTGGATATGCTGTTTTTAGCTATCAATAGTTAGCATACAGGTATTTCATAGTAAGACTCAAATAATACGCACAAAACAATATTTTTAGATTAAGAATACAAATTAACTTACATGAAAAATAATTTTTTGCATAGATAGCTTAAGACAATACTTACCAAACTTTCTACGAGCCTCATGCAAAGCTCTGTTGATGTCTTCATATCGAATACAGGTTTGATCAATGTTTTCATTTTGCCAACTACAAAAAAATAAAATGGCTAAAATTTGATTGACATCATTTAAAACAAAAACAGTTCTAATTGAAAATTTACCAAACATTGTAAACTGAAGAAAAAGAAAAGTGAAATTGAAAATGTTTAAATAAGTTATTTAATTGTAGTTATTTATTTAAGGTGAAAAAGTGAAATACATAAAAGACAGTGAAGTTCTGAACAAACTCATAGGGTAAATTTTGAGAGGAGGTACAAATCACTAAAACAAACACTTTTTTTGTGTAGGAATGAATAGGTGGAAGTGATACTTGAAGGCAAACATACACAAAAATGTCACATGAAAAAAAAAAAAATTTGTGTGACATTTTGTAAAATTTTTCTCGTAGAATCCATTTATTATAAAATTCTTCTATCAAGGGATTCTTACAATAAGTATTCCAAATATTAGAACAATCAATAATTACAAACCTGACAATTACAATGTCGTAGTTGACTAGCGATGTAACAATTTAACGATACGGGGCAGTAGATGATGTACCGCTCAGGAACTGATGTGTTTGCTGCTGTGAAGAGAGACTTAACGAATATCGAAAAAGCAGATGTTCACTAATATATGGCTCATATTCACAGTTAAATACTCATTTTGGTGTACCATAGATTAGTGGTGGATTAATGTGATAGCCACCTCGATCTTAGATTTATCAAGGCAAGATTATTTCCCTTGTAAGGGCATCTCTGGAGGCTCTCTTTTTCAATTAACTCTACAAAAGAATTTGTTGTTCAACATTCCATTGGAATTATATAAGTGAAAGAAGTATCTGGCATCATGGAACTGTTTACCAATCACTTCGTCGATGGTGACCAGTGTGACGATTTCGGAAAATTGATGAGTAGCGTGAGTACTAAAGAAATTAAATTATTGATTTATTATATCAACAGCTATTAATTACAATACAGTAATACCTCGACTTACGCAATTCGTCTCCCCCTTCCCCATCACTGAAACTTAGGCGTAATCAATGTTGGAGCGTGATGAAATTGGTCATGTGATTGAAGAAGTTATCTATCTTGTTAAGCAAATAAATTTAGAAGTGGATAGTGATGACGTTCGAACCGGATTCCGCAATCGGGGAACTGACAATGGATGAACTCACAGAAGTGCATGGCAAAGAAAAGGCATTAAAGAACTTGGGTCTTTAGACTGAAATTCAATCAGAAGATCGAATGAAGGCTGGTAATTGGACAGAAGGCCTCAGTTTAATTAAAAAAAGGATTACAATTTTTAGAATATACATACTTCAAGGAAGAGCGTATTTTTTCGACAAAACAAGGAGTAAAAAAAATTACGTTACAGGAAATTTTGGGGGGGAAAAAAACTTTTGACCCGGCTGACCTTGTTAGATTTTATGAAATTTTATAGAAAAAATTTTTTAACTTTGGATTTTTGTTTTGTATCTAAGATTAAACATATTTTTTCAAAATTTAAATTTTTTTTTCTTTCATCTTCCCCCAATTAAAAAAAATTTTTTATGTATTTCATGCGAAATTATACCCACACCAGCCCCACGACGCCCTAAGTTGGGGGTTTTTTCTGTTTACATTTAGATATAAAAATTATTCAAACTATTAGTATTTCAATAGTACAGATTAATTTATTGGCGGTGGAGGAGGCAAAACACATCGCGTCCCCTTTTTGGTTGCGGGACTGCTCTTCCCCTCTTGGGGTGGGGGGTCCTTTTTTTTACCCCAAGTTTCACTGAGGGTCGGGTCAGGTGGGGGTTGTTTTTCCTTATGGTTGCGGGGTAATATCAGACGAAAAGATCCTAAAATATTTTAGAGATACATATACGGATATGAGACTGGCGTAATGTTATCTGCATAGGAAAACCGATCTTGCAGTTGGAGGTGGGAAAACGTTAGACTAGCTAGAACTAATGCTTTTGGCTGTAATTTTGATCACTTATTGTAAATATTGTTGTAATTAAAAAATTTTGTGATGAATTTTGTAAGAAAAGGGGTTTTTAATATTTTTTTTTCGTTGTATTTTTCAGTTTTAATTCTACCAAAAAAATTCCCCAAAAATATGTGTTTATTTTAGTGAGTTGTGTACTACCGTCAAAACTTTGTCTCTTATGATTTTAAAATAACCATATATAAAGAGAGATTAGTGTTTATGACATATATATAGATGTGCAAGCATTATATACGAAGCCTTTATTTTAATCATCTTTCAGATTATGTTTATAAAGTAAAAAGGGTTTTACCCGAACTTGGGAAAAGATTTTCTGATAGATGGGAAATTTAACATCAAGATCATTCTTTTATATATATTTTTTCTTTCCAGCATAGAGGAAGCATAGCATTTATGTATATATATATTTTCTAATAATTTTAACCAAATAAGTCTAAGTTTTAATACATAAAATATATGTTATGATCCTTCGCATATCAAATGTATTTTTGATCAACATTATAATGCTAAAAATTGAGTATTTTTTAGAATAATCTAAATTTTTAAGGACACGAATAAAAAATGTATGGTTTATCTTTTAACGAATTTTTACAAATAATCAGACATTTTTGCATTAAAAAATATATTTTAACCATTTATCATACTGTTTAATAATGGACGATGACAACTGTAAACCATTTTCATATTTGTCTTTTAAAGAAATATTTTAAAATTCATGAGCCAACATAATTAAATTTACATATTTACAATAAAAATTTGAAACCCCCAAAAATTATCTGCCTATAATTTTGAAAGCTACAGCGAAATGAAGATATTGTTCACTTCACTTATAATAGTTCACTTCGGTTGCCATGGACACGATCAACTAACTGCTCGGATTCAGGTGGACGGCTGCGGGCGACGTGCCAAAAACAAATTCTTTGTCTTCTTTGAATTGTCTTTAATTTTTGTATCTCGGCTTATTTTTATTAATTAAGATTATTTCTTTCTCTCATGTTTTTATTATTATTAATTGTACTTGTATTTATAAAAGTTAACTGTAATTATAGTTGTGGAAAGTTCTGGAACTTACGTTGGCAGTATATAAGGAAAGAAAATATTCAGTTTTTGAATAAAAACCCAATGACAAAAGTTGTTATCATTTTAAAATATCCAAATTTTTGTGAATTACCAAAAGTTTTTTTTAAAGTTTTTTTATAAGCAAAATTAAAATTTTCATATTCTGTCATACCTTGGGATGTAATCTGAGAGATAACTTAAACCAGCATCCAGCGACCTTTTGAAGGGTGGTCCACCTTTACTTTGTTTTAGAACCAGGGCACATTCTGGGGAATAATCTATATTGAAAGGAGTTGGTTGATCGTAAGAAGAGGCGACACTAGCTATTAAAAACAGCCATGTCCATGGTAGGTATCTGTAAGGATAAAAACATTTTATTAAAAATCTGATAAACCATAATACAGTTACAAAAAATACTATAAATGTTGCTGGAGCTTTTAACAATATTTCAAAACAACATAAAATCAAAAGAATTCACACACGGAATTGGGAAAACAAAATATAAAAGACAAATTCATATATGAAAACTAAAAAAATTTTAGTTTATAGTACTGAATGCAAAATCCATATGTTTTTGTATATTTAATATGGTTGAATTCGATTACTCTGTTTAAAGATTGCAACAAAAATTTTTAAAAAAAAATGTAAATTTATGAAAAAAAGAATTTGAAACCTGAGAAGACCATAATTTTTTTTTTTAATTTAAAAATAATTGTGTGTGAGAGTAAAAAAAGGGTGTTCAAAACTTGTGTAAACAACATGAAATAATAACCAACATATCTTAAAGCTTTAATTCTAATTATCCCATTTTAAAAAGACGTTTGATCTTCTTTTTCAACCAAAAGCGCGATAAAATAAATGTGAAAGGTCAGATATAAAATATGAATATAAAGCCTTTTTATTTAAATCATAAAAATAAATTTTAATTCTCAATTTTGAAATAAATAATAATACGATTTAATACTGCAACAAAATTTAATTTCTTATAAAATAATTTAAAATGTGACGAATGGGCATATTCCCAATCATTACATATGTATTTTTCTTACATTATATTATTTTCCGGCTATTTAAGACGAACTCATTAAAATATTGAAAATACAAGTAAATGTTACTTTTCAATTTTTTTTCCTGAATAATGGTAGAATCAATTGAAGAGGATGAAACACAGAGAAAAGTTAGAGATGAGAAGTTGATGAAATAACTAATTATCTAATCAGCATTTATTGCAGCTGCATGGTACAGAAATACTTCTCATTCAGAGATTTTTCTTTGGGGGTGAAAGCAGGGGTATTTTCATTGAAGGCAGAAATTTAGATTCGTGAAAATATTCGTGTAAAATAGGAACTTTCAAGGCAATATGCAATTTGTTGCTTGAGAAAAGAAATCAAAAAGCCGATGTTGTCTCTGTCTCCCATTTCAATGTAAGACTGAATTCAATACACACCATGCTTTAAATTGTGTGTGCATATATATATGCACACCATTAAGCCAACTAGCCTGAGTGGGCCCTGTATCAAAAAATCCTTCAGGGCCCGTTTTGGTAAAAATAGTCATCAGTAAAACTTATTTGAAAGTAATAAAATAGATTGCATATGTTGGGGGCCCCTGTGGCTTGGGGACCTCGTATCACTCATAAGGCAGTAGCTTCCTTCTTTACCTAAAACCCCCAACCGTTTGAAAAGGAAATTTACGAACATGATTTTTAAGTATAAGAGAGAAATTCTTTTTAAGACACATGAAACATTGTTCCTACTATGTAAAAAGGTATTGCTATAAAAACAAACATTTAGGGTTTTGTGCTCCCCAATTATAAAATAAAAATAATGTAAAAACTTTAAAAATTGAAAAATAAAATAAAATTCTTCTATTTTTCGTATTCTGTTAAATATTATGCATATTTATATGCAATAAATAAATATTGCCTTTTATTTGGAATATTTTTGGGCGAAATATTGACCATAAGGGTTAAGTATTATAGATATAAATCATGTATTTCGAGACTATACATAAACATCCTTATTTATTTAGCGGTTAATGGACTCATAAATTAAATTTTGCTTTTGGTCTTAAAGATATTCAGTGATCGTATTGTCTAATATATATTTATATAACAAAACCATATGCAAATATTATATACCATTACTTCATATAAATTTTGAATTATCTTTTGTAATAAAAATATTACACACATTTATACACAAAATTAATAATTAATCAGTGGAGTTTTATTGCATTGCAATACATAAAAGAAAAATAGTGAAAATAACAAAACCTTTCTGTAGAATTTGTTTGATGCAAAATAAAAGAGTACTGGAACTCGCTGAATAAGTTGAACATTCCTACTAAAAGAAAATAATATGAAATGTGCCATCTATTCTCATTAATTTCTTACATTAACATTATGTTCGAAGTTCTAAGTGTTTTTCCTAGAATAAATCAATATATAACAGAAATTTAATATTTAACAAAGGCAATAGATAGGTTTGGTACAATACATATTTGTCTGGATAGTTAGAATGTATTCACCTCATTGTCCTTTACCTAAAGTAGATATTCGGATCTGAAGATTCATCCTTCATTCTTTCCTCTATCTTTGGTAGGATTGGAGAATATTATACAACATAGTTGTCATTTTTAAAGAATCTGTAGACGATTTATATTGATGAAAAAGATTTATATCCGAAATTTTCAGGTTATAAAGTTGTCGAACAATAGTTTTTTATAACTACCTTTATTTCGCATATGCTGAAATCTGCTGTCATCTACAGAGAAATTTTCATGTTTTAACCGGCGACTGTTGACACATTTACCAAACAATGTCTTTCTTGAATGGGAGGGGTTTGACCTTCATTTTCGCGCGAGAGCACTAATTTTTAAGTATGAGAGTGACAGTACATAAATACCGTCTGGCGTAAGACACATTGCATACATAAACTATTTATTCCCACTTAAAACCAAAATGGAATAAAATGCTAAGCAGATATTCATTTTCAAAACAGCGGCTACTGGTGGAGGTATCACTTTATCATTCCTATTTAATTTACATTACTTTTTCAAGAAGAATACTTAAGGAATTCGAGAGTTGGTGACACAATTTCGGTTTGTAAAACATATTCACTACTTCAAGTAGTGAAAAAAGACCTCCTACTTAGAAATGAGACATTGTAGGTTATCATTTACTTTTCTAGAGGAACTATCACACATAAATCTTTCTAAATAGCTACATATTTTTAAATTAACATTATCTATTCTAGCAATGAATACAAAACAAAATCTGACAAATAAATTAGACTTTGTTTGCTTGTTTGAATGTTGAATGGTAAATCAAATAGTACGCGCTTACTCTAGAAATGTCAAGTTTTAAAAGAGCTTATCTGACACACACACAAAAAAATGCATTCATTAAATATACGTTTAATAAAATTTATACTTAGTAATGTTTTTAATTTTCTCGAAAATGTGATGCATTTGTGAGCTTCTTTTCCCTCTAATTAAACATGTTTTTGACGCTTGTTCGTCTAGTAATATTATTACTAATGGGATTATTACTGTACTGTGTGCTTAGATTTTTACATATTTACTTATTGAACATTTACATTATTTTTTTATTTTGAGTCCTAAAACAAAGAATGTTTCTAACACGTCCGGACAAAAAATTGTAAAAATAGTACTTTGTATGCTAGAATTATTTTCTTAAAATAATTTTTAGAATGTGTTTCTATTTTCGTATGTATAATAGTTCCTAATATCTATGGTAGTAATTATATTGAGAGGTTTTTTTTGAAAATACAAATTTTGAGACACTGAATGATGGATGAAAATCAAAACGAATATTAACCAAGAAACATTAAATAATTTTTTCACATTCCACAAAAATCTTTATAAAGTTCATAGTTTATGAAAAACTTGCATCTCGGAGTATCCACAAAACTCGCATTTTGTTCGAACAGTCAAATTTTTGAAAAATAAATACATTAATAGGAATTAACTTCTTTTTTTCATTAACCAAAAGTCAAATTAATCTGAATTAGAGTAGGCATTATTTACTAGGTGGTATTCTAGCCAATGTTTAAAAAAATAACAACAATGAAATAAAAGTGATAAAACGTTGAAAATATTATAAGCACTTTTTAGTATTTTGATATATGGACATCCAACGACGCAACAATATCGAAAAATTAAATAAATTGCAGAAAAATTTAATTTTACATGTTATTGCTGCACACGCAGTTTGGCGTTTAAAAATTACCTCGTAAAGCAATCTATTCGTAGAAAAAGATGATTATGTATCACAATTTTAAAATTATGTAATTAATATCGCTTGTATATATTAGCATAGTATTCCCCAAAAATTGAAAGAAAAAATTTTAAGAGTTTATGAATACTGTTCTAATTTACATACTTCATAGTAGAGCAACAAAATGAAATACTTGATTAAGCATAGATTCAACCGCTATCTAGATGTTCTTAAAATTTCTGCCCGATTTCTTTCTCCAAAGAATAAAAACTCTATTGTTACATTGTCTAAATGTGAACAAAACCGAAAACTATCAGACCTAGATGATGAATCATGTCAAAGATCTGTTAAGTCTGCGAGCAAAACCAGTTCATCATAGAAATATTTAAAAAGAACTGCTTTTCAAAAAGAATCATTGAGTTGAATTAGGCTTATACTCGTGAGAAAAGTTCGAATAATTTTTATGTATAACGGAAGAAAGAAGAAAGTGAATAAGCCTTTTAGGATTACCGTAAAATCCTGCGTATAATGCGCACTTTTAACTCAAAAAATGAGATCGAAATTTACGGATGCACGTTATACGACGGGTATAAAAATGATAGCTTCAAAATAAAAAAAGAGATGAGCTTAAGAAAAAAATAAACTTCTACATAAATCGGAATGATATATATTTGAAAGAAATGACGTACCTATTAAAGTTAAAGGGCTATGATTCTAATAGTATACTGTTTTTTTCAAAATCTTGGGACAATAACTCGAATAAATGACTTTAAAACATACGGGCAATGTACACGCACACTTCTGGTTCCTTTGTAAAAATTGGGGGTGCGAATTATATGGTGAATATACTAAAAAAATTTTAAAAATTGCAGCTTGAAAGTATGGATGCGCGTTATACGCTGTATTTTACGGTAATTCTGTTAATCAAAATGCAAATGTTCTAAAAATACTTTTAAATATTGAAAGCATTGAAAATTGATGTTATTGTTGTGCGTTTTTTTATCCTGGGAACATATGAAATACAAATGAAGAAGAACAGAAAGCATGCAATACAACAGAAGAATATACACATTTATTACAGATGATGATCCCAGCATATAACAAGAAGGGGTGCGCTGCTTTTCCTTTCGAGACGGGAATCCATTACTGGCGAAAGACCGACTTCTTTTCCAAAGAAAAGATACGACCATGTCTTACTCGGGTTTCGAATCCGAGCCCACTCGGTTACAAGCCGAGGGTCATAGCCACCATACTGGCTGGGCGTCTCACGGAAAGTTTCTGGATATTTTTGTACAAAATATGTACAGCAAAGAAGAATATATATAGTAAACGTATATTAGACTTAAATTACCTCCAACTTAATCATTCAATGATTTTTTCGATTTTTAAAATATTCATTCAAATAAATATATGTTTTATCAGAACCGCAAACAGGTTGATATTAGATTTTTAACGAATAACAAACCTTTATTTTTTTTCTTACTTTGAGTATAAATTTTTTGATGCAGACAAACGTGCAGTTTTTAAGCTGTTTGAGCTGAAATCTGTAAGACTAGAAATTTTCAATCTAAATTTCAAAAATTCTCTTAATTCTTTGACATATTCTTACGCAAAAAGGAGCTATGGGTCGTGGTAGCCTAGTGGTTATGGTCGCGAACTCGTGACGTTGTGTCTGAAGTTCGAGGCGCTAATACTGCGAAGATCTGCCGTACAGAAAGGCTAATGAACGTTAAATCTGTCAAGGTTGAAAGTCTTGCTGTTGGTGCGATATGGTAATTTGGAGAAGGGTTGTCGTCTATGATACTTGTGACCGAGATTTAAAATTACGAGATCCGTTACCAGAAGCTCTCATGTTGGTTCATAGCGGCTATGTTAATAAAACATATACTCAAACTCAGTGACGCATCAGCCCATGAGGGGCCTACTGTTGCCATCAGTATACGCGCGATCATAGGGCGCTCGGGTGCGAGAGCAGATGTGTCCCGTCATGTGGTCGGTTCTGAAGCGAGACCCCCAGTGTTTAAGTCCGCAAGCAAGCTTGAATGAAACATATACTCCCTCAAAAAAGGAATTATTCAATGAATACAAGGTAGTTAAAATTTTTGGTGGGGGAGGGAGGCATGGTATTTTAGTCAAATATGTTTTCTAAACACGGATTATTTACACAAGGGAATGAATAATTTCTGGTTACATAAATGTATGGTAACTTGGATAAATTTGTCAACTTATGGGGGTTATGATACCAATTTAAACACAAAATCTTAGCTCAAAATCGCATTTTAAATATTTTTCTCAAAAAAATTTCTTCATGATATTTAGAAAGGACCTTTATAGAATTTTCTAAATTCAATTAAATGTAAAACAATTTTTAAAGATGTTGTTGTCTTCTTTTGGCTATATTTTGTCATAAATCGACTAAAAAAATGATCAATTCAAAATCCTTTCGAATCGTGATGGCAGCAGGAAGAACAAATATAAATTAATGTGAAATAAACAAGATAGAAGAAGAAAAACAAATCTTTTTAATCACAATAAAATAACTCAATGAGTTCAAATTTATTTTTTAATTAACTTACTAAATAAAGAACAAAAATAATGACGTAGAATAAAGCTCTATATATATATACTTTAAAAGTATTGTATTTACTTTTACATTTGAATGTATGTAGGTGGATCTCAGGTGGGGTTCAAGTAGATAACAATAGAAATAAAGGTAGTGTTGGTGACAATAAAGAATATTTCTACACAATAATTTTTCATTTTTTTTATGTTTTTAAATGGGACTTCATAATGATCTTAATATCATTCTAAACAGCATTCAATCGAACAATCAGTTATTTCTCTAATATGATGTTTTACTTTTCAATACATAATCTACAGTACAGGGTTATCGACCCTTTCTCGCTGAAGCTTATTGTGTTTTCTTCCTCACACCAGAGTCTGCCGAAAATTCCACCTCCTTTGTGCAAAAAAAACCATCCGCCGAATTTTTTCCATTCAGATGGCCAAAATTGGGATCTCGTCACTTTTCACCGTCACGATCCAGTGCCAAGACCTTTAAAGATGGTCCTTAACACCCATTTACGAAATTTAGTTCATCCCGGGAACAGGGTGGAATAGCGGCGACCTTTTTCCTCGTTCGAGGACGTTCGCTTAACCTTTTGCTACAGACGGGAATAATCCTTTTCCTCAATGCCTGATTCACAGAAAAAGTTTCCGGAGGAGAAAATGTTATGCATTTCTCACTCAGAAATATCATAATTAATATTCTGAGAGAGAGATAAGTCGAAGGTTGAACATTGTTGATGATTAAAGTAGTAGGTTGGATGTAATACTTAGTGTTCCCTTTCTGAAAGAATGGCATGGAATTAATATACTATCAACCCTTTGGGTAAAATCTTGTTGAGATTTTTCTGTAAAATATCAATTATCTTATGAATTTACCATATAATCCAGAGTATGTTCACCGGCGTGCAATGCGTACTTTTATTTCCCACTGCATTTTATAATTTTTTGGTAAATTCATCGTATAACGAGCACATCCAGTAGCGTAACGAACACCTCCGAAAACCCCGCAATGCAGTGGGGTGTAGGACTGTAGGGGGCCCAAAGTCTGGCTGATGCTAAGTACGTACCCTTTGTAAGATCCGGCTTGGAATTCAAAACCTGATTTTGCAGGGGGGCTAACATTCTTTGTTACGCCACTGAGCACATCGTTTTACAAAGAAGACTGAAATGTACATGTGCAATACTCTTATCTTTTGAGATCATTTATTCCAAGTATTAACCTAGGCTTTTGAACAATGGTATACTCCTAAAACGGTAAACCTAAAGCACAAGAAAAGAGGTGGGCGGGAGAATTTTTAAGATATTTCATAGTTATGCCATTTGTTTTAAATCAGCAATATTGAGACGCATGTTGAAATCGTAATGCTCATCTTTTATTTTTAAGGATATCTTTTTTATATCCAGCGTATAACACGCAACCATAAATTTCGATCGTATTAACCCCCTTTTACAAGCTTCACTTGTAGTAATGAGTATCTTTTAGACTCAATTTTATCCACTTTTAAAATGTCAGATTAATGCGAAATTTTTGCTCACTTGGCTCAGGATCTGATGACAATAGAATAATTTAATAATTTTGTTCCATTATCTGATCCAGATCATCAGGATTAACGATTACCATTTCAGATCCCCATTCCGCATCTGTCGGCTAATTTCAGATCCCATTTCAGATTTGAGGCTACAAGATTAAGTTATATAACCCCAGTTCGATTAACTATAAAACGTGTTTTTAGTTCTTTTTAAATTATAATTTATTTTTTTTGTGGTAAAAGTGCCGTTGTAGCTGGTACTACAATGTTGCTCTTTTACTGGAATTGTGGAATTTAAAGCATGGGTTTAAAAAAATGTTATATATTAAAATATTTTTCGAAAACAAAATGTCTGTTAAAAATCATTCATATTTGAAAATTTCAAATTTTTATTAAAACATTTCAATATTCTTCCATCTAGGTAAAGACCCATTATACCTCTCCTTATAAGTATGTTACATAATACGAAGCGTCTAAAAGAGGGTTTCAACGGAAAATTTATTTTATATAATTAGAAACTTTGCTTTATGATAAAGAAATATTTTGTAACAAAAATAATGAAAAACGAAGTTGGTTTCATGATTTTTACAAGATATTTGCCTATAACAATGAGGTTCAACAGTTAAATTGAAGGATATGTGTTTCAGAAGAAATTCAGTTTCTATTAAGTAATTATTATATTGACAAAATTTACTGTTATACCTACAAAGTCTGAAGCTTAATTAGAAGGCTTCATTTTTTTTATAATACGATGTTCAAAACATTCTAAAACCGAAAACCGTATTCTTTTTGAAAAACCAAGAATTGTTATAAAGTAGTTTTCATTACAAATTAATTAAAACAATTACTTTAAAAATTGCATATTAAATCAAGTCGAAAATTTTATTACTCCATAAAAAAGATCCCGATTTAAAATACTTTTATTAAATTCGCATAATATTTGAGCCTGAAATTTTTTAAAATGTTAAAAAGATATTGTAAAAGAAAAGGATTTACACACGGAAAAATTAACTTTCCGATAATATCTACATTTTATTTCAATACTTTCTAATTTTATCATTACTCTGCATAACTGTAATATGAAATTATCGAACACAGAAATATCAAATCCTATATCTTCAAAATTTAAATGATATATAAAGTTCATTAATTCGAAAATAACTACACTTTTGCTGTTATTAACTATTGTGATTATATTGATATTTTTGTATTCAATATTTGATTTTCTATTAAAAATGATGCTCATTTCCTGTTACAGTAACGGTTACGGTGAATAAAAAAGTGAAGGCTGGAAAATGTGCAATACTTTAAAAATATACAATTAAAGTATATATTTGCTCTAATTTTGGCGCTTTTATAAAAGTAATTACAATAGTTTTCTGTTTTTTTTTTTTTTTTTGGAACATGATTAATGTTATATATACAAAGAGAGATCTTTTACCTTTTATTGAGATTTTTATCACACTTAACTAAATATATATGTATGCTAAATAAATTATTATACAAAAACTGGTAAAACTATAATAGAATAAACGTTTTCACACACACTTTCAACTGTTAAAATAGTTTCAAGTTTAGCATAGTACTAAATAATGTTCTGATATACTGAAGAAATACGGAAATACAAAATTTTTTTCAAATGTATAAGAAAAAATTTATAACCAGAATAAATTCGATATGATGTTAAATTTTTTGCGTGAATCGTTTATTGCCTTAGAAAGAGGTTTTTAATGGGTTTTAAAGTAAGTATTTTGCAAAAAGATATTGAAATGTATCATTGAAAAAACAATCGCATGTAACCATATGATAACAAATTTTCTCAACATTTGCTCTTTATCCGTGCAATGTAAATGCATTTTAATGATCTTGAAAAGAGGTGTTAGTTATCTAAAAGCCCCAACGGCAATAATTAAAAAGTGAGTTATTCATGCCGACAATATTTACTTAACAAGAAAAAGTATTTCAGGTTAAACTTTGCATATTAAACTATTTTTTAAGTTGTTACTTGCACGCCATCAATGGAATATATATGTCATGGGGAGCGTAATGGGTAGCACAAACATGTCACACTAGATCTTATTTGAGATAAGAAAAATCATTCTCATTCATTCCAGAAACCAACCAAGCTAAATAAATACAAATACTTCATTAATTACAAAAACGGAAAGAGTTATGTTGTCTGAAAGCCCATTTTATCCACTTACAATCAAAATTGATTGATAGAACTAACTCTGCATTTTCTCAATCTATATTACCTAGACATTCCCTAAATAGAGACCATTAAGCAGCTATCCAGCATTGTCCATCGACTGGAACTATGTTGCACTTTTGACCATTTCAGCGATTATGGTAATTGCTTCATCCCGAACTGCCGACACGCAATTCCGAATGCTTTATCTCGCTTCAGATTCACTGACGCCATTTTGCACAATGCACCATCTCGGTTCATCCTGCGCAATTAAAACAATCTCTCTTCTCTTTTTAACATAAGCTTGGCGACTTACCCTTCCGATTGTATCACTGAACTAATCGCAACAGGGAATAGAATTGGTTTCAGTCTTGCAAGGTGCATTCACTTTTCGTCATATCTCATATCCAAATCCAGATGCGTCATCAAGTAAAAAAGGACCAGCGGCTGTTTTTCACCAAGGATTGAATGAATCGGTGAAATGTCAAAGCTGTCCTAATTCTTGTTATAGCTATCAATCTATTAAGGAGAGATTCTATAAATAGTCATTATAGAAGAACATATACTGTGAGAGGGCTGTTCTGTAGCAAATGGCAACTCACCTGCGGTTCTTCCTCATTCAAATGCTTAAGGTCAAAGAGGTGGAAATATCTTATTTGGTTCAGATAGCAATCTGATAAAGCAGAATTAATTAATGTTGGGTGATGTGTCATTGAAACTTCGTCAAACGAGAAACGCCATGGGTAAAATAGATGAATTCTATCTTTTCTGTTTGAGATTGCAATTTGTTGTTCTTAACTTTGTTCTTTGTGGTGCTTGCAGAGTCTACATTTTACTGTCTGTTTATGCGTCAGAATATAGAATCCTCTTTATTATTTGAATCTCTTCTGCTTCTATGAACAGAACACTACTACGGTAACTGTCTCGAACTCTCATTTCCTTTTGATAGTGTAGATAATTATCAAAAGAACAATACCAAGTTCAACAGTTACATAAGACGTTATATGACACAAAGAAAATAAAATGAATCGCTAAATCTAAGTGGTAACTCCTCCATTGAATTGGAGGGGATACACATTGTAATATATTATTCAACAAATTTAATATGTCTGTAATCTGGAGAGATTTTCTTTAGCGATATATACTATTCCCATATACCAGTAGGGGGCAATTATTTTCGTTAGAGGTCAGAATGGGGAAGCGGAAGGCCGCATTTTTTAAAAATGATTGCATTCGTTAGTTAACTGAATCTTAGTAAAGGTAAGAAACCGTACAATAAAAATTGATAAATATAAGTTAAAACATTAGAAGCAATTTTATTCAATTTATTTAATGGGCTCATTTCATATCTATAACTGCAGGCACATTTGATTTTAGAATCATTTGAATGAAATAAATGCACACTATCAAACTTTCTACAATTTTTTTTTTCAAATCAAGAATGTGATTGCTTATGTTGAAACTTTAAGTTAATGTCAGCCAACTCGCATTTATATTTACTCTTGTTAATCTTCATGCAAGAAAACTTTGCTCGAAAATATATGTCGACCCAAATATAGAAAGCATTTTCTGTCTGGATTTTTGGTTGTCTCAGCCTGCTGCAAAAAGACTCTTTGCAGGCCGCTATCTGTCCACCCCTACCATATACAAATATTAATAATTTTTAGGTATTTGTTAAAATCAATTTAAGTATTTTATGTATTGATTGATGTGCTTTTAAAAATTTAAAATCACTATTATCTAGTATTTATACCAAAAAAAGAAATGCTCGAAAACAATAAAATATTTACACTTAGATTCAAAACTATTAGGCAGAATTCTATTTATAAATACTATGTCCACAGTTCATAACTTGAGATGTAATATGAGTTAGTACGTGAAGATTTAAAATTCAATACTAAAATATATGGTATTTGATTCTCAAGAAAAAACTATTTTGAACTCTTGTTTTTCTTTCTAAATAACGCATTAATATTTGTGTATTAAAAAACTTTAGATGTTCGAAATAACTTGCAGTTTAAACATGTTTTTTGTATGCAGTTTAATTTTAAACTTCAATTAAGTTATTCAGCGTCTAATAGCATTTCGCTAAATTAATGGATCAAATGAGAGGAAGACATAAACGCTTAAACATTTTTCCTTCATTACCATTTATAACAAGTGTGTTCGAGTTTCACATAAAATGTGTATCGCAAAAAACACTTTATCTTCATTCTTTATACCGCAACACATAAGAATTCTAAAGCAGTCTTTCTTTCTCTTTTCCTCCTTTTTTTAATCCTTTATTTTAAATATTACGCTACTAGAAAAAAATAGTATAGAAAAACACAACAAATGTTTAGTCCCGGTCATTGTATTGAATAGCTCTGGCATTATTAAAAAGGTGCGCCCAGCCTTAGAATTTCCCCGACCACCAACCCCACTAGAGAAAAAATAGAATACAGGTTTGGCCGCGTAAGGTGGCGGATTTTGCTAGGAGAAATATGGAAATCTGCCCCTCAAACATACCACCCCGCAATAAGCAATGAGCACTTTGTTTGCAACCTATATATATCACGGGAGGGGGTTATGTCTTTGAATACAAATTAATGCGTGAATTAAAAGGGTTTAAAAAGGCATTTTTGATGCATTTAGCAAAAAAGCGCAACCTCATGGACCAGATGGATCCTTTTTTTTTTCCGTGTACGAATTTTTATACAGCAATTTCAAACGGTTTGGAATAACAGGACTGTATTTTTGAAACTTTACAGACAGTTTGAGTTTCACATTATTGAAAGCTTAAACAGGATCTAATTAGGTGATCTTTGAATTAAGATTATAATTTGAATGACTTGAGAGAAATATCTTGAAATGTATCTATGTAACCAGCGATGGAGAGTACCGCAGACGGAGTGACTGCACAAGGCGAAACACTGATTAAGAGACTCTAATTTAATTATTATGTTATCATTGTTTTATTTTGTTTTTTTATTACAATTTATAATTTCGCTTCAGTTTATTTTATTCTAAATTTATATCAGTTTGTAAGTGCTTAAAGCAATATAAATATGATAATAAAGAACCACTAATGGTCATGATTGCTGCTTGTGAAGTATTTGGTTTTAACACGTTCGGAGTACTTTTTAACAAAATAATATATTTAAACATTATAAATGCTTTTTAGGACTCAATACCTATAAATACTACTATTTAATTAACATCATTTAAAATAAATTACCTGGAATTTACCAAAATCCCGATTCTAAGTGAAATTTTAGCAATGTTTTTGAAAAACTTCAAAGCAGTTAGAGAAAAAAGTAATAAACATATATTAGTAAAAGTATTGCTAAAACAAATCAGATACATTTATCTAGAAAGTGTACTAAAATTTTAATGCTTTATTAAAATTTGAAAATTTTAGAGCGTGATTGAGAAAAACATTATAAGAAATATTACATTCTTCATGAGACCTTTTTTTAAATAACAAGAAACTCAAAAAGTATTCCCTTACAATAAGAAATTTTTTAGTACATTCGCTAGAAAATAAAATAAATATTGGGGTTTAAAAAAGTGCTTATAGAAATACATTCGAAACTTTTTGAGTTATCAGATTTGCCTTTCATAGTTTTTTGAGCAATTTAAATACCCTTTTCCGGTTTTTTTTAATTTTTTATAAAATTGTTAATTTGGGCCCTCTAGGTAGTTTTAGAAACAAAAAAAAAGATGTTTCAAACCCAAAAAAGATATCTCCATTCAATAAAATAAAAAAAAAAATATCTTTCCTTGCCCAAATTTTGGTTCTTTTCAACGTGTTCGAATACCTTAACTGTCATTATCTTAGGTCAGGGGCAGTGGCGTAATGAAGAATATTAGGGCTTCCACGCAAACTCAGGTTTGGGGCCCCAAGCCCAAATACGTGCTTTGCGCCTAAGCTTTTGGGGGCCCCCCAGGGGTCCCCCCTTTCCCCCCCCAGCAATTGGGGGTGTATGTCACACCACCTTTAAAAAGGGAAGTCTTAAGGCATGGAAAGTAGGCCTAGGGCATTGTCTTACTCTCACCTTAGCCCCAGTAAGATCATGATCCGAATAATTTTAATCATCAAGTGATATTCCTGGATGAATTCTCCAAAAAATTGGGAAATTCAAGCTATAAGCTACCCTGGTAACAGTGGAAAACTGTATTGTTATGTTATATCCATCGTCCGTGTCTAGCTCTTGGTCTGCCAGCATACATTGTCATTTAAGCGAAAGGCGGTAGTCATTTAAATTTTTTTTTTTTTTTGGTTTGGGGGTTTGAGACTCTCATATTTTTTTTGGGGACTTATTTTTTGACAAGTATTTAAACGTATGTCATATGCGTAGTTTAAAAAAGGGTCACAGATGGGCATTTTTTCATAAGGCCCAAACTTGACCTAAATGTCTATGGGTCCAAAAAAAAAGCCAGCAACTAGCTAAGAAGAATTTCCTCCGAGGCCATTTATTGGGCAATTTTGCTCGTCCAGTGTTTGAATTGGGAAGTGGGGTTTTCCCAAAAGGGGAAAATCTTTTGTTTACAAGCTTTTTTTAAACTCCGCATCTGTCTAAAGTATTTATAATTTGGGGAACTTTTTTGTGGATGCATGGCCCTTTTTTAGTTGAGATGGCAATAGTGGAAATTTCCGTAATATAAAGAAAAATATGTAAAAATCCAGATCAATTTAAAAAAGTTCCTTAAATACCAGAATGTTTATTATTAAAATATTTGATTCTGAATGACCTTTTTAGTATTGTATCCATTCGATAGCCTAACGAATGCCTTTCACTTTTAAGAGCTTCAAACTACTTACTTCCAGAACATAAAAAAATAAGCATGTAAGAATAAGAATGCAAATGGGATGACTTAGAGCGGTTCTTAAACTGTGGTGCGTGAACGCACGGGAGTCCCCAACGCCTTTCTAGAATTTTTCCTTTTTTTTATTGAATGTAAAGATTTCCCTCTTTTTCAGACTCTGAAAGGCCTAATGGAAAAATTGAAAGATGTGCTATTCTGGGCAAGATCACTAAAATGGCCTCCAATGAAAAAGTTCTACTAAAATATGTATTTCAATCAATAATATTAAGTTTTTTTTTAAAAAAAATTGTACGACTACATAGCCATTACTACAACATATTATTTTTAATATATACATATATTTTTTAAATATAAACACATGTGCAAAGATTAAGAACTGTATTCGCATAATCTTAGGGGTTATTTAGGAACCTTTTTGTCACTCCCGCCATTTGTTGGAAATCAAAGGGGCGGTGTTAAAAAATTGAGGGTCTCGATATATAAAGGGGCCGGGACAGCAAAAACAATTAAGAACAAAGAAAGAAATTTATAACATTTTTGAAGCTATAATTTACTTTAAGTAATAGAAATGTTATATCTTAAAAAAACTTTAAACTTGCCCAAAATTTTAAAAAAATTTTTACTTCATGAGCATATAAAACCAGTTAGAATTTACTAAAAAAAACTTAACACTTAAGATTTCTTTTTCGATCAACCTAAATTTATAAAAAAAGATCAAATGATATACAGGCAATGGTATCTTTTTAAAATAAATATCTGAATAACTTAAATTTAAAACGAAAAAAAAGGTCTTTAAACTCTACAAAAGTGGACTCTGAAATACTCATCCAAATTTCTGTTTTTGCTTAAATTGTAAAATTTAAGGATGGGTTTTCGAAGAAGACCCCTAGATTGTTAAAAAAAATTTTAAGAAAATACTTATAAAAAAAAATTCATTTTAAATAATTTACTTTTTTTTACATTCTTGATATATTTTAAGCTTTCATTGTAATTTTTAACCTGAAAAATTTTTTTTTAAA
>BMAV01014865.1:0-13960 GCA_019973955.1 Trichonephila inaurata madagascariensis
TAAATACTTTTTTTTAAAAAAAAATTGTAAAAATTTTTAAATTGTGTTTCTGAATTTAAAATTTGCTTTAAGTGGTTTATAAAGTATACTGAAAGATAAACTTCTAAAAATAAAAATTTTTCCATATAACGAACTTTTTTTTCGGGATGTAGTCACTTTGTTAAATAGAGGTCTGATTGTATTATATAAATGAATATATAATAATTGAATTGATTTAGATGCTTAATTTGTGATAGATATGGAAAATCTCTTGCTGATACTGTCAAAATGTTAACGTAATAAATTTGTACATATATTATTATTATATATATCATGTATATATATGTAAATGTAATATATATATAATAATAACAATAATCGAACTGATTTAAAAGCTTACTTTGAGTTAGATCTGGAAGATCTCCTGCTGATACTGTAAAGAATAAAGAGAAGTATGTTTATTGTTAATACAATAAATTTGTATGATTTTTTTTAATAAAAAAAAAAGGAAAATCAATTTAAAAAATTACGAAAAATTTTTTTAAAAGGACTAAGAAAAAAAAAATATCCAGGGTTGGTTGCAGTAAAAAAACAAAAGGGAAGTTTCATATGGAAATCAACGTACAAGGAGTCAAAACTCAGAAAAAGGAAATAAGTGCAGAAATCGTAATTTCGGAGAAGCTGATTATTTTCCTTTTTGTCTGCGGTAAAATTCCATCTTTCGGCTTTTTATTTGAGTAAACAGGACAGACAAATATCCCGACAACGTGATATATCGAAATCCATCTCTTGGTGCATTATCGGGAAACTTGATTCCGGGCAAACAAGGAGAACTGTGACGGATTCTGTTGGAGAGGAAAAAATTGTCATTGCAAGACTGTTGAACTGATTCTAAATAATAGGGCATGTTCGAAGTCGGCCATTACAAAGTATTTCACTGTCTACCACAGCAAATAATGACCGATATATTCTGTAAACAGCTCGTTGAGACAGAACAGCCAATGAGACGCTGATTCAAAAAACATTTTCCTTAGGCAACAAGACGAAGGGTCTCAAGTGAAACAATCCAAAATGGGCTTCCTGCGGGTGGTTTGTCTGTATGTAGGCCAATGGTGTGTATTTGTTGAACCAAAGGGATTGCCCTTGCCGAAGTGAGCTCTGTGCGTCGATAATGGATGCAAAGTAATTGGAGTCAAGTTCTTTTTACGATAAGTCCTAATTCGTTTAAGTTTAAAACGTCTTTTGGTGGGGGGGGTCAAAATAACCAATGATCGTTCGTAAAAATCCCTTTACGGACTAGGTGGTTTGATGGTATGGGCTGCTATCGGGATAGGTGGACGTCGACGCATAACATACGGAATTTGATTTGAGGCCCCAACGATATGCAAGCAAGATCCCAAAAAACATCACGTCGTGCGTCTTTTGGGGTTTTTTTTTCTTTTTAAAGCACAGTAATGCCTGGGAAATTTTACAATTCGTATTGTGGAGAACTTAAACTGAAACAATACAGCGTTTGGGCGGCCAGCTCTACTGACCTAAATCTACACAGCATCTTGGTCAGCAAGTATGCGAAAAATCCACATACTTACTCTGGTCATTCGAACAACACATTTGCCAAACATGCCTTCGTTTACTGTCCAGGACGTGAAGGTAACACTCTTTGAACAGTATTCCCCAAAATTTCAACGATAACCACATTGTATCCAAGCTAAACAGCTATGCTTAAGAATTATCAGTTTGAGAGGACAAAACACCGTATTAAGCATCTTGTATCAATTTTAAACAATCAGTTTTTTGTCAATTACATGCAACTAAATTGTTGGCCTGATGCATTATTTCACGTTCTTTATACCAATCAAAAGAATTAAAGTTCCCACACAGCTGTTTTTTGCTTCTTTTTTTCTGTATTGAGCTTTATTACACCTGTTCTCTCCATTTTATGTTTTCAATGGCCATCATGCAACGATTTCTTCACTTTTTTGCTTGTCCTCCTAATTTTTCGAGAAGTGTATGTATGAAAATATAATAATCAAAATGATTTAGTCTTACTTTGTGATAGATCTGGAAAATTGCCTGCCAATAATTTAAAAAATAAACAGAAGTTTCTTAAATGGTAACGTAATAAGTTAATAACATGCATAATATATGTAGATGTTGTTGTTGTTGTTTCTGATGCCTCCTGATCGGCAAAGGCCAGATCGAGGCCCACGAAAATCATCAGAGTAAAGGGCTAAGTGACGCCTGTCGTTAGTCGTAGCTTTGAGCCTCATACAGGTGACTTCACGATTTGGCTCGTTTCCACCCCAATTTTGAAGGAGGTCATCTGGGGGCAGGGGCTCCCCACCTCTCTACCCCTTCTACCAACCACACGAGAGGACTTGCGGCTCGACGGCTATTTAGAGTACCTCCATGACGCAAAGGCACTATTCATTTACAAACATCCATGTCTTCTCAGGGAATCGAACCCAGTCCCTACGGCACCACAGTCAGCGTCGTTAACCACTACACCGGTTGGGAGACAATATGTAGATGAAATATATATATATATATATAAGTATAATAAACGAAATGATTTAGAAAGTTACATTGTAAAAGATCTGGAAGATCTCCTGCCGATACTATAAAAATAAAAACGAATCTTTCTCTCTTGTGGTAACAGCAGAAATATTTTATTTATTGCAAAAATTCGTCATAGAAGTATATTGCTGTGAAAACAACATGAAGCAAAGTAAAAATGTGGAACAGTTCTGAATTGGAAAAAGCGGTTATACTAAAGACGATCAAATCGTGATATACGAGATACGATCCGAAAATTCGGGGACTGCCGCCATTGCTGATGACGAAAGCAAGTAGAAAAATATAAACCACTTGAAATTGAATCTTTCCACCCCACCCCTACCAGCTCAGATTTGTTTAGTCTATGTCGTGGGACCGAACCTCACAGTTGTTATCTTCTAAAGTTTATTAACTTATCTCTGCGATATAAGAAAGATGGCTTTTCTTAAACAGCGCTGTAACATTAAATTCTGTCAACGCTTAGGTAAAACTCCAATGGAACTTTGGAAATGCTAAGAAAGATGTATTGTGAATCTACCGTGGCGTTTTTTGTATGACCTCTAACTGAAGTGTGCGTCTTCAACATGAACGCCACCCAACTCAACCGCGTTCGAAAAAATTCTGGCAGGACCGAAACAAAGGAAATGAGGAGATGATGGAGATATTTTTGATTCTCAAGAATTCTCCATTCGAATTTATTCTAGAAGTTCAAACAATTAACAAGGAGCATTATTTATGTTTTGTACGTCGTTTGAGAGAATCCATTCGTAGTAAACTGCCTCAGTTTTGGCAGAGTGTCGAATTGTATCTGTTGCATAACAACGCATCATCACATCGATCCAATTGGTAAAAGAGTTCCTCGCCAAAACTCGCACTGACAAGATTCTACATCCCCTATATTCACCAGACTTAGCTTACCTGTTCCCATCAATAAAAAAAAATTTACATGGACACCATTTTGTGTCATCAAATGAAATGAAAGCAGCATCGTGGGATACCGCACGGGAGGTTAAGAAAAATGGGTTCCAGCTCGGCTTGCAAAAGTTATACAAACTCTGACAAACACGTATCGTCCCTCAAGGGGACTACTTTGAAGGTGAATGTGTTTTGGTACTGTTGTGAACTATTCAAGGTAAGATTTTTACGCCTTGTCCCCAAACATTTGGATTATACTACGTATTATATCTCTAGAAAGGCCCATTTAAAATGGAGTGCGTTTACAGTATCACAGTTTGTGACGGGCTCACGCGTCTTTTCTTTAACATAACCTCTGGGTTCTTTGGTGGCCAAGATTAATGGCAACACTTTTCCAACTAAACCTAAGAAGCGAAATATGAACAAGAAATGCAAATAAGATAGCTTTTAAAAGAACAGAAGTTTCAGTAAGCGAGATGGCAATTTGGGGAATGTTATGTTTGGAAGAGATACAAGCGGGAATTGATAGCCTATCGTAAAGTTACCTGGAAACCCAGCCATTACTACAAGGTGCATACCATTGCACGTGCGCCCAGACGTTTCCATATAAAGATTGAAATTAAGTTTGAGATTAAGGTAGGACTGATTATTTGATATTAAGATTGTAATATTATTAGAAATACAAGTAGGCGGATTAAATAATCAAATAGAGGAAGTGGTCTAAGTTACACGATTCGGTTTAACTATCATTGTGTGTGTTGTTCATTATAGATTCTCACTCATTTAAATTTATCTAAATTGTTAGACATTTAAGTTCTATTCTTAATAAAGTCATATTAAGAATTTAAAATGTCTATTTCTTTCGCAAACCTTACAAATCTAGCTCACGCTGATAATCAAAGATACGGTCACCAAAAGGGGTGGTATCACAAGTTCACTGCATTATAACCATTTGTCTACTATTGCTAGGGGTGTCAAGGAATGCTTGCGAAATTGCATTCTTCTTCCAAAAGAACTAGGGGATTCTAGATCGGTGCGATTAAGTGCAATGGTTCTTTCTAGACCTTGCCGGACATGTTCCATAAAACTGAGATCTCGAAACTCTGCTGGCCAGTTTATATCGTGAATATTCCCTTAATCAAGAAAATAATCAACTATATGAGCTGTGTAAACTCGTATAATCGCTCATGAGAAAGAAGTGCATGCATGTAGCATAGCAAAAAAATCACATTGGCTTCAAAAATCTCATATATTTAGTACAATGTGATGAAAATAGAGTATCAAAGTACTCCTTATCAAATACCATAAAATACAGTATGAATACTTCACATGATACCACAACAGAAAAGGATTCTTATGCCACCAAATTGGTCTTCCTTGAGCATCGTAGTGAGCTCCAAGTTTTCCCTTGATAAAGATTTGTCAATAATACTCTGAGTGCGAAATCTTTGCTTATTAGTTGAAAGAAGAACCCCTATTCTTTGTGTGCCCAAGAATTTATTCAGCTCTAAAACAAACGGAATCTTCTGTGCAATGCTCTCAGAGGGAGCCACACCACTGGATCTGTGTTACATGTGTGTATTCTACTTATCCGGAAATTCTTTCTCGGAATATAACACAGAAATTATGAGAAAGTTTCATATAGTCGTTTCCTGTCTATGTTGTCTCGTACTTTGTACCATTGTTTATATGACGTACAAATGTCCTCTCTCTTAGTCAGCATTGGCAGCCTTAATGATAATGTTGCTGCCTAACTGATTAAATAACCTGAATACTATTTTCTGTACAATTTATCACCATCAAGCCACCTCCTCTTGAGACTATCAGCTTCAACAGTGTTTCTTTAAAAAAATCTTTTCATGAATATTGAAAGATAATGTTTAATAAGTATTTTATATAAAAAAAATAATAAAAAGCTTGAAACTTATAAATGTATATTTTTAAGCATACAAAAAATTGAACTACAATGCATATTTAGAGGTTAAGTATCTTTTGCGTCAAGAAATAATTACTTTAATTTGGAATATTACGTTTCACAATTTTACTCAATATTTTTTTGTTAGAAGTGCTTGAAAAAATATTATTTTCACTTTTATATTTCTGTATATGTAGCTAAATTTCCAATTAATTTAGTCAGAGATCATTTGAATATTTTCTTTCAATTACATTTACAGATATAAATCCGCCATACTGTGACTTAGTTCCTTTCATTAAATTTGTTATAAAATGTTTGTTAATTTTCTTCTCACTCTCAATTTAAGAACAAAAATGAGATAATGAATTTTTAAGGTATGAAAATGTTTCAATATCTGAAAAATCTCTTCATCGAAACAATTGTTTCGATATTTTTAGTATATCACTCGCATTAAGAAATTTTTGAGAGCACTGAAAGTAAAAATTTGTCATAAAAGGATCAAGAAACCATTAATGTTGCTTAAGGCAAGATGGAAAATAAGAAAAAATCAGCGGATTTGAATCCTTTAATTTCAGGAAATAAAAAAATTTGGAATAAGTAGGAAACTTTAATAATTGGAATAATAGAAATCAGATTAAATGCTTAAGGTATCCGACTACGTTCGGAACCATGATTTTGCAAAAGAGTATAAATGGATAATATTTATGATACTTAGTGTCACTTAGATTAGAAAATGTATTTAAAATTGTTTTAAGGATATTATTACAATAAAAAATTATTTAAATACAATATTTTGACAAAAAATGAACATAGAATGACCCATTTTAAAAATATTCTCCTTTTGTGAAAAATGCTTCAATTATAATAATATTTTGCCTGTATATAGCTCAGACCTCTCTACAGGGGCTCAACTAGAATTTTTGAAATATATAACTTAGAAGTGGGTTTATCCACATTTTACGACAACAGAGAAGATCAATTTTAAGAAAAAAACGTCAATAATTATTTCATTTGGTGGTAACTCTGATAACAATGGAATTTTTCAAAAATCCTAGTTCAGACTCTCTGAAGAGGTCTTTATATAAGCAAAATCTTTTTTAGAGTCATTTTTTATAAAAGGAGAACATTTTGAAAAAAGATTATTCTTAGTTAATTTTTGCCAAAATATTGTATTTAAATAAATTTTTTTGTCAAAGTGTTCTTAAAACAATTTTATGCTAAATCTAAGTGACAAAATCATAAAATTATCCATTTATGCACTTTTTTAAAATAACGTTTCCGAACGTAGTCGGATACCTTAAAGTTTGCAATCTTTGTGTTAAAAGTGCCCCAAAATTTTTACTATAATTAATTTACTGTATACAAACAATAAAAAAGGTCGGGGTATGAGAAAAATTTAAGTGATACTTGGAGATATTTAAATTTAAGCCACTTAAGAAAAAGCAAAATTAACTAAAAATGTTACAAACAAGACCATCTCTTAAGAAGTCATTTAGCCATCGAATAAACCTATTGTTGCCCCCCCCCCTCGAACATATTTTTTATTTTCCTAAAACATAGATCTGTGCACAGTATTTTGGTAATTTGGACGTAGTATTGGGTACTTATATTATACACAAGATTATTTTGTAAGACATGTATTTAAAACATATTGAATATTTCAATCATATACTCTTCTATATGTGTGCATGAGAGCAAACATGATTTAGTTTTAAATACCAAATAGAATGCATCAAAAACGAAGAAGAAATACTTCATTTTTTAATTTAAATATGATTTGTTTTTCTTAAATATTTTAACTTTCATAAAAAAATAAAGCAAAATTGAATTTATCTTGGAAAAATAAGATAACATGTGTCAATCAAAATGATAATAGTAACGAAATGATTTAGTTTTGGTTTTTGTATGTTTACTGATACGGTTGAATTATATAAGTAAAATCTTGAAATTAATATACTTAGGATATCTTCATTAATTCAATAAAGTACATTGATTTATTGTTTATTGATTTCGCGCTTTGAATCAACACAAACACTTTGGGTAAGAGCACTCGCAATTTTGAGCCATGGTCAAGTAAATAGTCTCACACCTTAGTTAACACACACTACACCAAAATTTCACGCAAACCCAAAACTTTGAACCTCTATAACTTTAAATTATATCAGCTCCTCTAAGGAACGGATCCTTAGTTTAGTGTTATCAAAACGTCCCAAATTTGTTGCAAGCTTGCGACCATAACCATTCTCTTCACTGATTATTTAAAATAAATGAAAGGACGGAGCGTAAAAAAAAGCTTTTCACTTTTTGATTTGAGTAATTTACATTTAATAGGATACTATTTCTTAAAATTTTGTTTAATAGTAACTTGTATATAAGCTTAGAGATTTTTCGCTTTTGCTTCCAAGCAAGAATCGCCAAAGGCCTATTTTTCATGCATATTTCTTGAACTGTAAACAGATTTTGATCCCCAATTTTTGTAGTAAATTTTAATTATCCTCTGGTATATTTCTCGTATTTTTCTTATCACAATTGAACTCTAAAGTCATTTTTTATAGTTAATATTTACTAATTGCGTAAAAAAACTACGTTACTCATTTTATAAGGTTGCTCACAAAATGATGTTTGATATTTTAAGGGCAGTATTAAATTCCTTTTTAAACATGCATCTGGTGAAATACGTGTGAAAATGAAGAAACATTCTAATGTTTTAAAATAAACATTTTCATTTTATTGCTTTTTAAATGTTCTACAGAAATTCGAGTCCTAGTTTCCATCTTTCAAGGCCATTGAGATCCAGCACGGCGTTCCGTATTATCGTCCTGAAGCCATCGATTCCATATTCTGCTAACAGTCATTGGATCTCGATCGACGCTAGCAGTAATACTGGGATACGATAAACCGTAATCCTGATTACAATTCGACCTTTATCAAAGTCCTAAGCGTGCTGGTACGCATTTCTTCTTTTTACACGAGGTGTCACGACAACTTTTCCCCAGGCAACAACGTTCAAATACAATTTGTGTATGAGAAATCAGTTGAACAATTTCTTCATTTAAACACATTGTAGGTGTCGCAACCGTCACCTACTTCGTCTGAATGTGGTGAAAAGCTAATTATTTACCTTCTTCCTACGCTTTAAATTTCATGTCTGTAGCATGTTGCCTTATTGGTGTAGCAATTTTAATAGCCAGCAGTGTATAATTAAATCAATTACCTCGTCTACCTCGCGTTTGCTCCCATATTTATCCAAAGGTGCATTTCCTAACTGGGGTTTTTAAAATTTGTCAGGCTGTTGAGACGTTAATAAATTGCGTTTATTTTGACTGTGGCTAATCTTCCTTCTAACTCTCGTACATTAATGGATGGATAGCCCATCCATTAGAGACTGTTTGGATAAATATTATCATTTTATTATCTTACATTTACTTTTAGCTAGATACATTACATTTATTTTTAATTACATGAATTACGTTTATTTTTTATTTAAATTTTATATTAAGTTTAATCTTTATCTAACACTGAAGAAATCTTATACTCGTATTATAGGACATTTTTGAAACAAATATGAATATTTAAACTTTGTTCTTCAATTTACATGTTTGAAACAGACAGCATAGCACATAAAATGTAATATATAAGAATACACAAATAATCTGTATTAGATTTATTAACTAATCCACTTCCTAAAAACAAGACAAAATGTGATGAAAACAGTATTTTAAATTAATTTTGTACATAGTTCTAAACACAGGGACATTCGTGATCAGTATATATATTTAGTATATTATCAATCAACACGTGGACTTACTTCCATTAGAACCACTACCTTTTCCACTTCCTAAAGCAAAAAAAAACCTTAAGTATTAAATAATTTTTCATATTCATTTTTATATACGGTTTGTTTAGGGCATACCGCTTTATTCACAATTGCTGTATATATTTTACACGTGGCCGTTCAAGACATTTGTGCTTACCTTTATTAGATCCACCACTTGAATTTTTTCCTAAAATAAAGAAAGAAGATATTAAATTTTATTTTTATTACATGCTTGATATTTTAGCAAAATACGCAATAAATGTTTGTATAAAGCATAATAATTGGTATTATTACTTTTGTGGCGCAAAAGCAACATGTGTAAGTTTTTACTTTTTCACTACCTATGCCATAATACAATTTAGGAGAAGCTGTTGCTTTAAAATAAAACCATAAGATTGTCGTGTGACTAGATTTTGAAATTTTGAGAATAAGAAAATAAGAAGTGAGAAATTCCAATCAATTATTTTTCTTTTCTGTCCCATTTAACAGTAAAATAATGTGGATGGATCCTTTTTAAAACGTATAACCTTTTCCATGACCCCTTTTATTTAAAAATAAGTCATGCAGTAATTTACTAGATATATCAAAAGAAAAAAGAAGTAATGTAATAAAATGTGTGTGTGTTGATGAGTGTTAATTTCTTCATGCATTAAATATAAGTGTCTAAACAAGAGTAAAAAAAAACTGATATTCCTTTCTAGAACCACAATGTAGCCCAAAATAAAAATAACAAAAGAGCTTATGTTAATCCTCTTTCAAATAATTTGGAAAATTTGGAAGTATTTATTAAAAGATTTAATTTTACCAGAAACAAATACCCATAAATTCTCTAATTTTTTTATTAGACGAAACAATTAAATCCATTACTAATAAATATTTAAAAGAGAAAAGAAAAATGTACGCATATTGGATTTTAATAGGCAATCATTCGTCTCTTTTCTGAAATTAACACACACAAAAACCTAAAAGATTTTTATCGTATTTATATAAAATGTAGGCATTTTAGTTCTGAATGAAGAGACAAAATAGTTTTGTTGCATTATATATATACATGTATATGTCCAATTCAAAAGAGAGCATATAAAAAGTATTAAAATTGGCTTTACCCCCTTTAGATTCACTGCCAGTACCATTTTCTGAAAAAATAAGAATACATGAACATATTGACACGGAATAATTGTATATATTCTTAAAATACAAGTCTACAATGGTTAAAAAATCATACTTATAATTCATTTCAATACATGTTTTGAGTATTTTCTGCAATTGATGAAAGGGAGTGATGAGAGTGTTCTCATACTTTTATGTTATGTGTGAAAACCTTTATCTTAAAATACACTCCTTAAAAATGAAATTGCAGCAACGTGAAAGAATGCTTAGGTATCTGAAAATAACCTGAACAGTGAAGGTGACACATAGAAAAATGATTAAGGAAACGAAAAAAAATACCCACCACAGAATTGTTAATTAAATATTTGGTATAGTCTTTTAGCAAGAAGCTATACAAGCCCTTAAAAAGCAAAGCATACTATCAGTAAATCCACTAATGTTATCTTGAAAAAGTCCGTGTCACATCGAGCTCACTGCATATCTCTATTTCTTTACAGTAAGTAGTAGTAAGTCCAAAAAGACTCACACGTGTTCTATGGGATAAAGATTATTCGAGGTATAAGTCCAGATAAGGATGCCAAATCCATTTTAACCCTCTAAGCGGTCTGCACTTAAAGTCTTGCCATTCTAGAGATGCTTCAAAAATGCACCACACATATTTTTTTGCTTTCAGGTGGGGTACTCAAAAGCGGTTGAGCCGTATTTTTAAGAATGTGGCTCGACCTCTTTTGGGAATCTTGCTTGAAGGCAGAAAAAGCATCTCTGGAATGGGGAATTTTACGTGCAGACCGCTTGGAGGGTTAAGTTATTATGAATTAATCGCGTAATATGATCCTGATTTAGGGGTGGCTTACACAAATGGCTCACAACAACAAGAAAAATAACTTGTGTAGTTCACTAATGTGATGTGCAGAAGGGATGCTTGCTGTGTGAAGATGTGATGCCATATTCAATCATGATATTTGGTGTGACGCTCAATGATGTTTCCTGGGAAATCAATCATCCATCTTAGTATAATTCCTTTTTTTTAAAAAAAAAAAATCAGGATTCATCTGAAAACAGTACCCAATGCCATCAATTCGGGTGCGAATAACATTGATTGGCGATGACGTTGCACATAGTCTGGTACTGGTGTTGAGTAAAAGAAATTCCAGTGGTTGATTATAGTACGAAAAGTAGTCCGTCATTTAATCTATTGGTGGAGGATTGCTTGGCTGCTGACAAATGTACCCTCTGTTGATAGCAAGTGGATTTGAATATCATAAACTATGGCCATTGGGTCTCAACGAACTACATCCCATCCAACACAATGGCAATTGAATGACATCAACAACACAATGCTGCGTATCTCCAGAATACGGTCTCCTTCTGTAGGAGTAAAAGCAGATATTCTCTGCCCACTGACAACCTACGCTCCTTCCTATGCTGCAATCCATAAATGGATTGAGACAACTTTCAACTTTTACAGCCAGGAAATAGGTATCAAGGGACATCATTTGCATATATTCATTACTTGCATATATATTTCGCCTCTATGAGTAGAGGCAAAAAGTATAAGGAAAAATGAAAACATTTACATCTTGTTAAATTCGATTCTTCATGTTGTAGCAATTCCACTTTGAGGAGTGTATAGATAAGAAAAAAGAAATGATTTTACACTGTTATTCTGTTCGATTGCTGGATGCTGATTTTTAAAAATATATTAGGTTATGTGAAGAAAAAATGAATTAAAAGGATTGTTTTTACCTCCATTAGGCCCCATGCTTTGTCCATTTCCTAAAAAATGCATTATTATTCATTTAACATACTTTATGTTTAAAAGTATCATGATTAAATTAAATTCGGTACATTTATCGATTAAAATCTCGATAAATGTAATTTATCAAACATAATTATATCACAGTTTAATAGAACACAATACTATTCAATTGAATAAAATCGGTCAAAAATTATATCAAACTTCTTTGGCCTAAATTTGTTCTTACATATTTTTCTAAAAGCTCGTAAAACTTGAATGCTTTAAATTTAAAATAAATCCACAATTATGACAGCTTTCATGTTCGATTTCATTCACACCCCAATAAGAAATAAAAACTAAAAAGTGATTCTTCAGAAAGGTAAAATAAATAATTTATCTTCATTTAACCCTTTAACAAGCACAGAGATAAAATACACTTTTATGTGATAAAGTACTTGATAAATGTAATGTTCTCATCCTCTAAAACATTATTTAATCACAAAAATATATCTGATCAAATTTTTTTTTTTCCTGGGGGGTGGCTGCGTTTGCCACGCGCACTTAAGACATTTTAACTTATTTTTCAGGACAGAAATAATGAATCATATTACTATAAACTTTTTATGAAAAATTAACATTTAAGAAATAATATTTCAATAAAATTAAATACAAAGTAAAATGAATTAAATAATAATAGAAATGGCAACATGATACTTTTTGAATATATATGAATACTTAGAATATACATTGAAATTGGTATATATCCCATTTTATATTTTATTTAATTTTAGTATAAAAAGTTAGAAATAAATAATTTTTTTGAGAATTTAAATTAGTTTTTTCAAATTTGATTGCTATTTACCGTGGAACTGTATAATATGCAAACGTTTTCCCCGAGCAAAAAAGATGAATGAAAGATTTTTAAACCCCAAGAATCTTGTACTAAATATTGTAAACAAAGTTTGTTTATATTTCCATGCCCCAACGTTCTCACATGATTCTAAGAGCTCTCTCTCGAGTGAAGGAAAAGCGAAAATTTCTGTTCTGTGTGGGCAGTGGTTAGAACCTCTATCCACATATAAAAACTTCCCAAAAACCTAAATAAAGCCCTTTTTTTTTTAAATTTTGTATTTGCTTAATTCATTCAGATGAGAGAAAAGTATACTTAAGACATGTCGAAAATTTTTTAAAGATCAAAATTTTATTTATAGTAATCAAAATACAATTTGTAGATATACACCGAGAAAACTGTTTTTAACTAACCATTAAAGAGCATGAAATGCAAAAAAAAGATATCGTGCTGCCATCTGCACTGACTTTTATGCGTTTTAGCTTCAATTAACGCATGTAGATAGACTAAATATCCCTCACTAGCTTGGAGAAATTTTTTTAAGAATTTTTTTTTAAAAAAATTCTAGACCTATTAGCCACTACCCGCTAAAGGGTTAAGCTTCTAAGGCTTTTCTTCTATTGTAACAAATGCTTTGATATATTTTCAAACTACAGCTATTAATATATGTAACAAAAATTTGTATGCATTTTTGAATCAAAGCATACTTATATTTTAAAAAATATTTTAATTTAGAATTGTTAAGCACATCTTCTAAAGAATTTTTCATAATCATTTATTGAAAAATGTATTTAACGCATATATTAATCATGCTATCGATAAATTCCTATTAACAGTTTTGTTATAGAAAGCTCAAACTACTTGTAAACTAAATTTCATGTGTGTAAGATAATTATTGTTAGATGAGTAGAGCAAAAACTATTTTATGAATTTTTAATCTTTTTTCTTAAAAAATTAAATGGTTGGCTTTTTTTGTACTTTGAACACAAAACTATTTTTGGAATTCATACACATACGGGCAATTAAAATAATTTTGAAAACCGTTAAATCAAAGATTTTTTACATATTGACATTTTTTTA
>BMAV01014866.1:0-73619 GCA_019973955.1 Trichonephila inaurata madagascariensis
ATATTTGTGTAAATCGCTATTTTTCGAAAGTCTGAAAAAAAAAAAGAAAGAATTTGTAAAAATACTGACTGAAAAAGAATATATTCCCTTCCAAATTGTAACAATTTCTTTGTAACTATTATTTAAAAATAAATAAATAAAATAATATGAAATAATCTATTTTGTAAAAATAAATCATCTCTGAATAAATATAAAGGAAAAAATTAGAAAATCTTTTTGATTGTTTTAAAAAATTCAGTGGTTATCTCCTTTAGAAATTAAGGTAATGATAGAGATAAAAGAAATACTAGAGATTTATGGTAGTAAGATATGAGATTTCTCGATTAGATTCTGTCTCAATGTTGACTAGATATTCTGCATTGATTATACTAAAATGTGTTTTTTTTTCATAATTATAAATAATTATTTTTTTTTGTACTGGAAAAAATTAAAACTATGTTTAATTTGATACCTGTGTTTTCGTATTTGTAAAATAATTTAATTTAGCCTGAATTTAAATAATAATTCTTTGCTTTGAAAAAAGGAAAAACCTTGAAATTTAACTTTTGACATAACACAAAGTTTTTTATCTGTTTTTTGGATAAAAGTTAAAAATGTGAATTCGGAGAAGTCATTTAACCTACCCTCAAATTACACTGGTAATACTTTCAGAAAACATCAGCATTAAAAAAGTCGAATGTCAGGAATACGATGTATTACTACGCGGAGTCATTTTCTGAGGAGAATTGTATCGCGCACACACAATATGGTTACTACAAACCGGTTCCTTCAAGGATACCCCTTTGGCAATCGAACTTGGGCCTCGAAAAGAGGATTTGGCGGTGGAAAATCCCAGCCCACGTTAGTGAAGTTTTCCCTTAAAACAATTGTGGTTTTTCTGTGCGTTTCTAAACTGGCTTTGAGTTCGAGACGTTGTGAAAATTTGCCAATGACTTTTGTTACATATACAGCAGTGTTTCTCAAACTGGGGGGCACCACCCTGGGGGTGAGCATATCGGGAATAAAAAAGGGAAAAAAATTAATTTACTGGAATGAAAAAACAAAATACTTCTGATATAGTAAAAAAAACAGATTTACATTGATATGATTTATTATATCATCTTTGGGGAAAAAAGTCATAAAAATAAAGGATTCTACTTTGAACGCTCATTAGCTATCTTTTTGATCCAATAACTCAATAAAAAAAATATTTTGTTTGTTTTGTTTTAATCCTACGATGAGAGATTTTTCTATAGTTTCTTTTAACCTAAAAAAATTACTTTTGCTAACTTTCGAACTTACTGGTATGGTTATTGCATCCTTTTTAGGGAAGTGTTAATTTATAATTTCCGTTTGAGCTTTTTTCATGTAAAGAGCTTTAGATACATGGATAAGATATTGAGCACTTTTGAAGGATTAATTGGCCAAGATTTATTTTTAGTATTCGGGCACATATAATACATAAATCGTTATCTGGGAAAACGTTTATTTGTTACCTTGATTTGACAGAGAATCCTCCAATATGAAGTCTTAGGGGGAGCTAAAATGAATTGATCACATATCTTTTTTGGGAGTGGAAAGTTTTTTAGTTCTTAAGGAAATGGTTTTGACCGATTTTCCGGGACCACTTTTGTTCAAAAAATATTTTCTTTGAACGTACTGCATTTTCCCCCAGGGAATAATTTGTGGTTTTAATTGGATGTTGTACTACTGTTTGTGGTTTATAAATGAAAAATGACAGAATATAAAAAAAAAGAATGGGCATCTGTGATCTTTCTGAAAGGAATTAAAGCTGATCAAAACAAGGGAAACACTTGCTGAAATAATGCATATTAATCATGTTAGCGAAAAATAAATTTGAGAAAAGCAATAAACATGAAACGAAAGGATAATTTTCAATAGCTACATTAAGAACCTATCAAGAAAAAAATGAAACCATAAGTGTACCCAAAAAGCACTTCGCCCTGTCAAAAGCACACAAGCAAGAAAAGTTCAACAGGGTATTTGTCGATCATCAAAGAACATTAAAACTACAATAACATGAACAAAATGTGACAGTTTTGCTTGCAAATAACTTTTCCCGTAATGTTAGCGAAAAGTGTTCGTGATTTGTGTCCTTATTAAGGTCACGCACATTTGGAACAATTTAGTTCAGTTTTTTTGGGTTTTTCTCAAATTATGAAAGAAAAATTGAAAAATCCTTGAAATAGGTAAGTATATTTTCCCTTTGTTAAATTATTCACTGAAATTGTGATTTTATCGTGTAAATTGAAAATAATTATAAAAAAGAATTGGGGAGTCACCCCGCACCATTAACGCTATTATCGAGAGCACACCTGATCCCGGCTAAACATTTTGAAGTTCTCTGCTTTAAATAATAAAAATAACAAATTGTTATTTATTGGAATTTAATATTTTTATTTCTTAACATTTATTCTAAATGCTAATTTACGAGGTTAAAATTACATTTCGTTCAAAACCGTTTATAATATAAGTATTCATATTAATAAATCATTTTACATTTTTGTATACATTGTCATGCACTTGGTTTTACTCTCCTTATAATTAAGCTTTTTATATCAAGAATAATATATTATCATTTTAAAAAAAATAAACTCGTGTTGAATGGGTACTTCAGCCAGTATAAGAACAAGTTTAATAATTATAGTGACTTCCATGGGTTTGCGCAGAGCAAAAATTTTAAAGGAAGGCTAAAAATTAGAAATTGACACCTGAGTTATTTTTTGATATTTAGCTCAGATCTATATTTTGTCTTCAAAGTAGCCATCGCAGAAAATCCAGATTCACAAAGGTATGATGTTGAAAATGGTAATAGTATACGAAATGCTTTTGTTTTCAGTGCAGAAAATTCAGCATCCAGAATTCAAAGAGTAATTTATTACAAAAGGGCCCTTTAATTTTGTCACTGGATGAGAAATCTATGAAGATCTCTTTTTCGGCAGTTGGGAGCCCTTCTGAAATATTTTGAAATGGATCCCTAACCCATTTGTAACTTGTTATCAATTTGCCCTCGTCTGTGTTCTTGTTGATGCTTTATTATCGTCGAATGCTCACTGCGATTTAAAAATATATCCATGATTTTGTTTTAATCCACTGCCGTAAATACTTAATTCCGTGAATTAAAATTAACGTTTGAATTATGAAATGTACATTCAAGAGGGTTTCGGTAGCTAATCGATTCGGCCAAGACTGACTGGAATTGTACGAGGTACAGCATTTTTACATGTTTTGTGCTGACGTACGTTAGGTTGCCTAGACTTACGTGAATGTCCGCGAGAATGCCAGATGTAATGGATATGTTAAAGAGCGACATAGATTAGACTATTTTTCAATGACATTTGTACTTTTAGAAATGGATGATGAAGGAAATAAATCTTTAATTAAATATTAATTCTCAATCTGTTTCAGTTTAAAAATTAGAGAAAGAAAAATAACATGATTAACGTATTACTTAAAAGTAATTTACTTAAAATATGTATTACTTAAAAGTAATTTACTTAAAATATGTACACTTAAGAGTAACATATATAAAAATTTAATACTTCTCTTATAATTTGTACGGTTTATACTAAGATCTATATTATAGCTTTAGAGTCAAAGTACTTGTTATTGCATTCAATACATTATTATTATTATATAAGGGGCGATAAAAATTATGATTGAAAATTGGGTCGCAGGAATTGAAAGTTTGAGAAGCAACGATAAATCGGCGAATATAGTGTAATTAAAAATCACATGAGAAGCATTACGACAGAGGCGACTACAGTGAATTTTTCAAGGGAGTGCAGGGTTGAAAGTTCACCTATTCTTGTATCATGCTTTTTTTGATTTTGTCGATTTTCAAGCAAAAAACACAGTAAAACTAATTATTGAATAAATAATTAACATTAATTAATAAAGCTTAATCTATTAATAACAAATATTTAGTTAAATTTACGTATTATATATTAGGGAAATTAAAACCCCTCGGAAAACATCAAGAGCTTTGGGGTGGAAACCCCCCGTTCCCTAAAATTTTAAAAAATTTTTCCCCAATTTTTTTTTTTTGGGCCCCGGGTTTCCCAAATTTGGAAAGCCCCTTTTTAAAAATTTCCTTTTTTTTTTTTCCCCCCCAAATTTTTCCCCCTTTTTTTTTCCCCAAAAAATTTTTTTTTAAAATTTTTTTTTTTGGGGGTTTTTCCCGGGGGCCTTTTTTTTTCCCCCCCTTTTTTTTTGGGGGGGTTTTTTTCCTTTTCCGGGGGAAAAAAAAACCCCTTTTTAAATTTTTTATTTTGCCCAAAAAAAATTTTTTTTTTAAAATTTTTTTTTAATTTTTAAAAAAAAAAAAAATTTTTTTTTTTGAAAAATTTTTTTTTTTAAAAATTTTTTTTAAAAAGGTTTTTTTAAAAAAAATTTTTAAACGGGGGTTTTTGGGGTTTAAATTTAAAAAAAATTTTTTTGGAAAAACCCCCCTTTAACCATTTTTTTTAAATTTTTTAATTTTTTTTTTTAAAAAAATTTTTCCCATTTTTTTCCCCTTCCCCCCCAAAAAAAAAAAACCCCCCTGAAAACCCCGGGGGGCCCCTTTTTTTTTAAAAAAATTTTGGGGTTTTACCCTTTTTTTTCCTTTTTAAATTTTTTTTTTTTCCCCCCAAAAAAAAAAAAATTTTTTTTTAAAAAAAAATTTTAAAAAAAAATTTTTTAAAATTTTTTTTAAATTTTCTTTTTTCCCCTTTTTTTTCCCAAAAAAAAAGGGGGTTTGGGGGAATTTTTTGGGCCCCCAAAAAAAAACCCCCCCCTTTTTTTGGGGGAAAAAAAAAAAAAAAAAAAATTTTTTAAATTTTAAAAAAACCCCCCCTTTTCCCCCCTTTTTTTTTTCCCCCGGGGGGAAAAAAGGGGGCCCCCCCTTTTTCCCCAAAACCCCCCCCAAAAAAAACTTTTTAAAAAATTTTCCAAACCAACCCCCCCCCCGAAAAAATTTAAAAAAACCCCCCGGGGAAAAAATTTTTTTTCCAAAGGAAAATTTTTTAAAAATTTTTTTTCCCCCCAAAAAAATTTTTTTGGGGGCCCTTTTAAAAAACCTAAAAAAAAAAAAAAATTTTTTAAAATGTCGTTTTTTTTGGGGGGGAAAAAAAAAAAAAAATTTTAAAAATTTTTAAAAAAAAATTTTTTTTTTTAAAAACCCTTTTTTAAAAAAAAAAATTTTTTTTAAAAAAGGGGTTTTTTAAAATTTTTTTTAAAAAAATTTAAAAAAAAAAAAATTTTTTTTCCCCCGGTTTTTTAAAAAAAAATTTGAAAAAAAAAAAAAAAAATTTTTTTAAAAAAAAAGGGCCCAAAAATTTTTAAATTTTCCCCCCCCAAAAAAACCAAAACCCTTTTTCCCCGGGGTTTTTTTTTTAGGGGTTTTTTTTCCCTTTAAAAATTTTAAAAAATTTTTTGGGGGGGAAATTTTTTTTTTAAATTTTTTTTAAAAAAAAATTTGAAAATTTTTTTTTTTTAAAAAAAACCCCAAAAACCCCTTTTTTTTGGGGGGTTTTTTTTTCCCCCCCAAAAAAAAAATTTTTTAAAAATTTAAAGGTTTTTTTTTTTCCCCCCCAAAATTTTGGGGGGGGGGTTTTTTTTTTTTTAAAAAAAATTTTTTTAAAAAACCCTTTAAAAAAAAAAAAAAAAAAAAAATTTGGAAAAATTTTTTTAAAAAAAAATTTTGCCCCTTTTTAAAAATTTTTTTAAAAAAAAATTTTTCAAGGGGGGAAAAAAAAAAAATTTTCCAAAAAACCCTTTTTTTTTTTCCCTTTTTTTTAAAAATTTTGGTTTTTTTTTTAAAAAAATTTTTCCCAACCCCATTTTTTTTTTCCCCTTTTTTTTTTTTTTTTTTTAAAAATTTAAAAAAAAATTTTTAAATTTTTTTAAAAAAAAAAAAAAAGGAGAAAATTTTAATTTTTTTTTTAAAAAAAAAAATTTTTTCCCCAAAAAAAGGGGGAAAAAAAAAATTTTTTAAAATTTTTTTAAAATTTAAAAAATTTTTTTTTCCCGGTGGAAATTTTTTGAAAAAAAAAGGGGGGTTTTTAAAAAAAAAAAAAAACTTTAAGAAAAAAATTTTTTAAAAACGAAATTTAAAAAAAAAATTTTTTAAAAAAAAAAATTTTTTTCCCCTTTTAAGGGGAAAAAAAAGGGGGAAAACCCCCCAAACCCAAAACCCCCGGGTTTTTTAAAAAAAAAACCCCTTTTAAAAAATTTCTTTTTGGGGAAAAATTTTAAAAAAAATAATTCAAAAACCAAAGGGGGGGCCCCAAAACCCGGGAAAAAAAAAAAAAATTTTTTTGGGGAAGGGAATTTTTTTTAAAAAAAGGGGGGAAATTTTTTTTTAAAAAAAAAAACCCTTAAAAGTTTTAAAAAAAAAGGGTTTAAAAAATTTTTGGGGAAAAAAAAAAATTTTTTAAAAAAATTTTTTTTTAATTTTAAAATTAAAACAAAATTTTTTTTTTAAAATTTTTTTTTTTTAAAAAAAAAAAAATTTTTTTTTCCCTTAAAATTTTTTTAAAAAAAATTTTTTTTTGGGGGGAAAAAAAAATAAAACAATTTTTTAAAAAAATTTTTTAACCCCCCCCAAATTTTAAAAATTTTTAAATTTTCCCCCCTTTTTTAAAACCCCCCCTTTTTTCCCACCCAAAAAAAAAATTTAAAAATTTTTTAAAAAAATTTTTAAAAACCCCCCCGGGGGCCCCTTTTTTTTTTGGGGGGAAATTTTTTTTTTTTAAAAACCCCGGGGGGGTTTGGGGATTTTTTTTTCCCCTTTTTCCTTTTTTTCCCCCTTTTTGGGGGGGAAAATTTTTTTTAAAATTTTTTAAAAAAAAAAAAAAAAAATTTTAAAAGGCCCCCCCTTTTTTTAAAAAATTCAAAAAAAAATTTTTTTTTTAAAAATTAAAAACCCCTTTTCCCCCAAAAGGGGTTTTCCTTTTTTTTTTTTTTTGGGGGGTTAAAAACCCAAAATTTTAAAAAAAAAAATTTTGGGGGAAAAAAAACCAAAATTAAAAAAGGGGAAAAAATTTTTTGGGTTTTTTAAAAAAAAAGGGAAAATTCCTTTAAACCCCTTTTTGGGGGGGTTTTTTTTTTAAATTTTTTTCCCTTTTTTTTTAAAAAAGGGGTTTTTTCCCAAAAATTTTCCCCTTTTTTTTGGGGGGTTAAAAAAATTTTTAAAATTTTTTTGGGGGCCCCCTTTTTTTAAAAAATTTTTTTAAAATTTTTGGAAAAAGGGGGGGGAAAAAATTTTAAAAATTGAAAAATTTTTTTTTAAAAAAAAAAATTTTTTGGGCCCAAAAAAAAAGGGGGGGAAAAAAACCCTTTTTTGGCAAAAAATTTTTCCAAAAAAAAAGGGTTTTTTTAAGGTTTTTTAAAAGGTTTGGGGGGGTTTTGGAAAAAAACCAAAAAAAAAGGAAAAAATTTTTTAAAAAAAATTTTTTTTAAAAATTAAATTTAAAAAAAAATTAAAAATTTTAAAAAAAAAAAAATTTTTTTAAAAAACCCCTTTTTTTTTTTTCCCCCCCCTTTTTTTTTGGAAAAATTTTCAATTATTTTTTTGTTGTTTGTTTGTAATTTTAAATTAAGAAAAATAATAAAAAAGACGATAACTCGGGTTTTGCATAGAATATTTAAGGGAAAATTATACACTTTTTCCTAAAATAATAAAGCATAAAAAAAAAATCACCAGACAAATTTTGCTATTATAGAAATTAGATATATATACAATGAACAAGATGGATTTTGTCAGTTTAATGTAAGAAAAATATCCCAAATATGGGGATAGCCCCGAGAACCAAAAATTTTCAGAGATGTGTGATGCTCAAAATAATGTGGTCAATTAATTCTATAGGAAAATCGAACCATTTTTTCTTTCAAGAAGTTGAAAGTGTGCTAGGGAAACCAAGAGGGGAATTAAAAGCAGCCACACGTCGCCCCCAACAGGGTGCCCAACCCAAATGACCTTGGGCCCCCGGGAAAAAAAATTTTTCCCATGGGAAAAAAAAATTTTTTAGTGAAAATTTAAAACAGAATGAATTATTATTATTATTGTTTTCATTATTTTTCTTTTTATAAGAAAATAAATAATATGATAATGTTTATATAATATAATAATGTAATGATCAAATAATGTTTAAAATATTACAGGCCCTTTTCTTGAAAATTACGCTGTGTTCCTATTGAATTAATCTTTTGTTACTCAAAAGTTGAAATTTGATTGTCCGTACTTCCCCAAACGATTTAAAATACTTGCCCCTTTTTCTTAAACCATCCTTTAATATATTTTTTTTAAATTTAAAAAAAAATCTCCGACCCCTCGTTTTTGGGGCACTCCCAAAAAGAAAAAAGGGGGAGGGGAAATGAAAAATCGCACACACAGAGAATCATGTACCATCCATTTGTAAAGGATAGGGCATAATCAATTCGGGGGTTTATTAAAAATAATTTATTTCAGAAAAAAAAAAATGTAACTGTTTCAAAATATAAATCTTTTTTTTAATCTAAAAGGGCATTTCTATTTTCAAAAAAGGGTTTTTTTAAAAAAAGAACAGGGAAAAGGAAAAAAAATTGTAGATTTTAAAATATATATATACGAGGGTTGGGGATAAGTCATGGGAACCTATTTTTTTTTTTGTAGATATGTAAACTGATCCCCCAAAAGTATATGACTATGTGTAAATTCTACTTTTATTGTAGAGAACATCAGATGGCTCTGTGATAGCTGGGGGTAAGAAACCCCAAAAGGGGCTGTGAAAAACAGCTTTTGGTGAGTGCCCAAAGCCAGATGGAAGTAAACCTGTACCAGTTGGGACCTTTCATCAAAATAGCCATTCTCCGGGGGAAATGCGATAGAATGTCCAAGAATTAGTGGGAAAACCCCCGGGAAAAAGCCCCACCATACCGTACATTAGCACGGTGGGTAGGAAAGTTTCAGCAAGGACGTGTCAAATAAGGAAAGGGTTGGGGGACCGGTCAGTTGGGAACCGGTTTGGAATGTGCCGTCATCCCGGAGCTCATTTAATTACATTAAGGGCCCTGTACTAAAGGGGGCTTTAGGGCCCCCGGGTCATGTTTCTTTTTCTGTACTGTGATGTCATTTTTTTGCACCGTGAAAAATATTGCTCTGTATCAGGGAACACAAAGGGGGGCCCCCGGACCCCCCAAAAACCCCTTTTTTTTTCCAATTGATTATAATTTAAGTATATATACGTAAAAAAATTTAAATTTAAATATTTATTATTAATGATTAATTTTATTATTAAATGCCAATTATTTATTTAATAATTAGATTTTTTTCTGTGTTTTTTCCCCAAAATCGACAAAATCAAAAGGGGGCATGATACAAGAATGGTGAACATTCGACCCCCCGGGCCCCCCCCTTTAAAAAAATTTCCTTTTTGGGTACTGCTCTGTTTTATATATATATATACTATCGTAATAAATTTGTGTTTAAAGATATTTCAGTGTTATTCATTGTCCACACATGTAGTTAAAATTTTAACTTTTGTCCCAAAAATATCACATTTTTCCCAAACCCGGGGGGGTACCTTCAAGAAAAAAAAGTTGCCATTTACTTTTTTCCCCAACCCCTTTTTTTTTTTTTTATATATATAAATTTCCCCTCAAATAAATTTTTAAAAAAGAAAAAAATTTTAAAAAATTATATTTAAATTTTTAAAAAAGTTTGGGGCCGCAAAGGTCTATAACGGCCCGCGTGGGGGAATTTTCCCGTCTTAGAACATCCCAAAAAATGCTCTTTAGGGGAAAAATTTTGGGGGAGAGCTGCCATTGCATGCGCTGGATTGTTTTTTGCTTAAAATAAGAAACCATGATGAGAGCCCCGTGTTATCTCGCATTTATCACCCGTAACACTAGAGCATCATCTATTCCCAAAACATAAAGGGGCACGCATAACATCCAGGATGTCTTTTTCTATAGGGTGAGCATTACCCTTTTACGGGGAAAAAAAAGGTTTGTGGTCCCCCCAAAAGTCTCACGTAAAAAGGGGCACTGTCTGGGTCCGTATGCATTTTTTCTAATATGGGCCCTGATGAAAAAGAGTTTTTAGGGGCCCTTTTTAAAAAAAATATCCTAATATCCCTTTGGGGTTAAATTTTTTAATTTATCTGTACAGAGAACAGCCTTCCATTGGGTAACTCGTCCATTTAAAATGTTCACGTGCCCACTGCAAAGTTCCCCCTTTTGGGGTTTAAATTTTTTGGGGGGGTAAAAGGCTGGGTTCCCCCCACATAAAAACCACTTTTGTGAAACCTTCGAAGCACTTGGCCCCGATATCAACCCCAGGAGCTTGCAGCGAGAGTTTGAAAAGCCCCGCAGGGTTTCTAGTTTTTAAAAAATTTTACAAGGATGATCCGTAATTTTTTAAATTGTATAAATAATGCATATTGGGGAAGTTAAAAAAAAATTTTTGAACGGGAGTCCTGGCAACCCCGTTTTTTTGTTGTTTTTACTCATTAGTATCCAATGGTGTAAAATTTTAAGCTTTTAATCAAATGCTAAGATGGTTCTAAAGACCCCCAAAATTTAAAATTGGAGGGTTTTAAAAAATGGAGCGTAATTTGTTGAGAAATTTTTTTAATTTTCTAAAAAATTTTTTTGTTTGTTTAGAGTTTTAAAAAAATTATATAAATAAATTAAAATTTGATAACTTTTTTCGCTGTGAATCCCAATACCAACACAGAACCGTCATCATTTTACACCTATTGAAAAGAATGGGGAGGTAAAATATTTAATTTAAGTTTAAAAGATCTGAAAATCGAAAAAAAATTGTATCAAAACACTACCCAGAACAAAAGGTCATAGAAACACCAAACATGAAAAACCCAAATTTCGAAATGTAAGAACTATATATGGGGGGTAGGATAAACAAAAATTCTTTTCAAAAAGAATCATTTGAGAAGTATAAACAAGTAACTCTTTTTGAAAGAACCAATTTTTCAGAAAAGCAATTCAATATTTAAAAAAAAATTTCGTTTTTACATTTAAAAAATATAAAGAAAAATAGTAAAATTGTTTATTTTTTTTAAACCCTTATTATTTTTAAAAAATTTTTAATTTGTTACTTTTTTAAAAAAATATGCCATGTAATATGCTTGTTTGACTTAAAAAAAGAACTGGCCTTTTTCGCAAAAATTTCCTAAAAATTTTGAATAAAATTTTGAGAATGTTTGAAAATTTTTATGAACATGCAGGTGGTTATCAATCTCACTATCCTGTAGAGAATATCTTTTTTTACTACACTCATTTTTATTCGATTTAAAATTTTTCAGTATAAAATGTGTTTCGATTTTTTTCTATACCGTAATGTTAAATGAGCTATGCCTTACATGTTAACTTTCAGTCCGATTTGCTTTTGGCCCTTTGCAAAATCTTCACATGATGCCTTCTTTCATTAAATGTTCAAAAATTTTGGATATAAATTGGGGGCCATTATCACTTTTTAATTTTACTGGGGCCCCAAAAAGCGAAAAAATGTTTGAGTATTTTTTATTAAAAAAAAATTCCGAATTTGGGGCCATTCTTTTTAACATTAGCCGAAGACAGCCTTTTGACACGAAGAATTTTAACGGTCTCGATAAACTATTGGGATTTTCATGTATTTTTTTTTTTCCCCGACGGTTTTTTTTACACGAAAAGAAAATCGCTTAACACGAAAAAATTTCCCTTTTAGAGAAGGAGGATATTGGAAAAGAGCCGACACAATGAAATATCTGAGGGAAAATTTTAGTATTATTCAATTCCCACTGTATCATGTTGGAAGAATTTATCCGTAGATGAATAATTTTGCACAGCTCCATTTTTTAATGGCAGAAAAAACATTTTTTACTTTGTTCAAAGCTCAAAAATATTTATGCAGATTGGGAACGAAAAAAAATGAATGATAAGCTCCCCCAAGTCATCAAAAAAGAGGGAAAATCCGGAAAAATATGGCAGCTATTTGCTTTCATTCCCATAGTGAAATGAATAACAAAATTACAACACTAAAATTTTTGAAAATTTAATTCTAAAAAAGAAAATTAAAAAAAAAAGAATCAGATTATTTTTTAAAAAATTTAAATAAATATTTTGTTTTTTAAAAACTTCAATTTTGTCATTTTTTAAACAGCTACGACAATTAAATACATTACAAGGGGTTTCAAAAAAAAAAAAAACAAGAGCAGTGATAGCTGAACTTAAGTATTTTTTCTGCTGATTTCAAAAAAAATAAGAAAAAATTTTTCCCTCACGTCAATTTTTTTTTAAAAAATTTTAATTTTACTTGATTTTTTTTACATTTACCAAAAAAATTTTTTCAGCGTTGAATTTTCCCCTTCTGACCCATTCAACCTTTTTGGGGAAACGTACCCAATACCACTCTGACATTTTTTTTCTTTTTTTTTCCCTGTAACCCAAATTTTCTATCAAAGCCGCGCGAATCATTAACTTTGATCCTTTTCTTGGCTTGATCCGCGGGGAAATGTCAATCGTCTGGATTGATTCAACGTAAGACGCTGAAATTTTGAACATGGTTTCAATTTTTTTTTCATGTGTAATTTATTGTACTTCATGCCCCGCGTAATTGGAAGTTCATCTCAGAAACACTTTTTAAAAAAATTGTGGTTTTTTTTTGTGCGTTTTGTGAAAAGGCTTTGAGTTCGAGACGGTGAAAATTTGCCAGATGATTTTGTTCTCACGGTAGGTTTTCAAAAGGGGGGGCACCCCCGAGGGGGTCGGATATCGGGAATAAAAAGGGTTAAAAAAATTAATTTACTGGAATAATAAACAAAAAACTTTCTGATATAGTAAAAAATACAGATTTAATTAATGATTTATTATATCATCTGGTGAAAAAAAAGGGCATCAAAAAAAAAAGATTTACTTTGAACACCATTAGCTATCTTTGATCCTATAACTCAAAAAAAAAAATATTTTGTTGCTTTGCTGTAATCCTACGATGAGATTTTTTTTTATTACGTTTCTTTTAACCTAAAAATATTACTTTGCTAACTTTCGAACTTACTGGTATGATTTATCTGCATCCTTTTTTAGGGAAGTTTGTAAATTATATAATTCTGTTGTGCTTTTTCAATGTGAGAAAGAGGTTTTATGATACATGGATAAGCATATTGAGCACTTTTGAAGGATTAATTGGCCAAGATTTATTTTTATGATACTCTGAAACACTATAATACATAAATCGTTAATTCTGGGAAAACTGTTTATTTGTTACCAGAGGCATTGACAGAGAATCCTCCAATATGACGGTCTTAATGGAGCTTTAAAATGAATTGATCACATATCTCCTTCTTTTTTTTGGGAGTGGCAAACGTTTTTTTTAGAATCTTAAGGTACTTGTTTTGACCAATTTCCAGCGTGACCACTTTGTTCAAAATATTTTCTTGAGCATACCATTTTATGAATAACTTGGTGGTTTTAATTGTGATGTTGTACACGACTGATTATGGTTTATAAATGTAAATGAGCAGAATATAAAAATTGGGCATCTGTGATCTTTCTGAAAGGAAATTGAAGCTGATCAAAACAAGGGAAAACACTTGCTGAAATAATACATATTAATCATGTTAGCGAAAATAAATTTGAGAAAAGCAATAAACATGAAACGAAAGGATAATTTTCAATAGCTACGTTAAAGAACTCTATCAAGAAAAATATGAAACCATAAGTGCTGCCTATAAAATGCACTTCGCCCTGTCAAAAGACACAACAGAAAAGTTCTACAGGATATTTGTCGATCATCCAAAAGAACATTAAAACTACAATAACGTGAACAAAATGGGACAGTTTTGCTTGCAAATAACTTTCCTGTAATGTTAGTGTCACGGTACGTAAGCTATTAAAGGTCACGCACATTTGTAACAATTTAGTTCAGTTTTATTGGATTTTTTCTCAAATTATATGAAAGAAAATTGAAAAATCCTTGAAATAGGTAAGTATATTTTCTCTTAGTTAAATTATTCACTGAAATTGTGATTTTTATCGTGTAAATTAAATAATTATAAAAGAATTGGGTGAGTCACTCCCCACGACCAAACTAACGCTATTATCGAGAACTCCTGATCCCGGGCTAAACATTTTGGGGATTTTTCTCGCTTTTAAGCAATAAAAAATAACAAATTGCTATTTATTGGAATTTTATATTCTTTTATTTCTTAACATTTATTCTAAATGCTAATTCTGCGAGGCTTAAAATTACATTTCGTTCAAAACCGTTTATAATATAAGTATTCATATTAATAAATCATTTACATTTTTGTATACATTGTCATGCACTTGGTTTTACTCTCCTTACAATTAAACTATTATATCAAGAATAATATATTATCACTTTAAAAAAATAAACTCGTGTTAGAATGGGTACTTCAGCAGTATTATGGGAACAAGTTTAATAATTATTAGTGACTTCCATGGGCTTGTCTTGCAGAGCAAAGTTTCTTAAGGAAGGCTAAAAATTAGAAATTGACACTCTGAGTTATTTTTTGATATTTGAAAAGCTCAGATCTATATTTTGTCTTCAAAGTAGCCATCATGAAAATCCGGATTCACAAAAGGTATGATGTTGAAAATGGTAATAGTATACAATTGCTTTTGTTTTCAGTGCAAGAAAATTCAGCATCCAATTCAAAAGAGTGATTTATTACAAAAAGGCCCTTTAATTTTCGTCTACTGTGTGACATAGCCATCGCTTGATAGCCATGTCGTGGGGTTTCAGCGTAAATTAGGGTGTGGGATTCTCGGAATGATGGGGCATTTTAAATTCTTAATATGACTTTTATTAAGAATTTAACTTATATTATAGATATCGAACAAACTTATATTAAAGTGAGGAATAAACCAAACACGTCTTCAACTAACTCAGATCGCTTTTCATTAGATCATATCAATATAAATATATTCTCACTAATCTCGTCTCAATAATATACTAGCGTTCAGAATATAATCTTCATACCTTTTTTTTTTGAATACTCAACGTCCAAGCTATTTCAAATCTTTCTCTCTAAGGTTGTACAATGTTATGTACCTTGGTATAGTTGGCGGGGTGGCGTCTTGATTCCAAAGTAAGCCGTCGATCCAACACTTCTATCTTCTCTACACTCAACTTTCTCTAAATTGCCATTTTGCTCACTAAAATTTCTATCGCTGCAAAAGTTTATCTTATTTGCATCTAGCTGCGTTTCATTTCTTGGACTTTGGGTTGGAAAAGTTTTTGCCATTAATCGTGGCCGTCAAAAGAACATAGAGGTTATGTTAGAGGAAAGAACGCGAGAGATGTCACAACTGGATGAGAAATCTATGAAGATCTCTTTTTTTCGGCGGTTGAGAGCCCTTCTGAAATATTTTTGAAATAGATCTAACTATACTTTGCGGCGGTATCAGGCCCCACTCGTCTCTGTGTACTGCTTGTTGATACTTTATTATCGTCGAATGCCTGCTGCGATTTAAATTATATCCATGATTTTTGTTTTATCCACCGCCGTAAATACTTAATACCGTGAATTAAAAATTAACGCGTGAATTATGAAATGTACATTCAAGAAGGGTTTCGGTAGCTAATCGATTCGGCCAAGACTGACTGGGTGGCTTGCGAGGGGCTGGCATTTTACATGTTTTGCGCTGACGTCCGTTAGGTTGCCCTGGGCTGCGTGAATGTTCGCGGGGAATGCCAGATGTAATGGATATGTTAAGAGCGACATAGATTAGACTATTTTTCAATGACATTTGTACTTTTTTAGAAATGGATGATGAAGGAAATAAATCTTTAATTAAATATTATTTCTCAATCTGTTTCAGTTTAAAATTAGAGAAAGAAAAAATAACATGATTAACGTATTACTTAAAGTAATTTACTTAAAATATGTATTATAAGAGTAACATATAAAAAAATTTAATACTTGTCTTACTAGTACACGGTTTTATAATTAAGATCATATTATAGCTTTTAGAGTCAAAGTACATTTATTTATTGCATTTCAATATTATTATTATTATATAAGGTACGATAAAAGTATGATTGAAAATTGGGTCGCCAGTATTGAAAAGTTTGAAACACTGATAAACGCTTGAGAATATAGTGTAATTAAATCACATGAAGCATTACAGACAGTGGCGCACTGCAGGAATTTTTCAAGGGGGTGCAGGGTTGAAAGTTCACCATTCTTGTATCATACTGTTTTTGATTTTTGTCGATTTTCAGGAACAAAACACAGTAAAACTAATTATTGAATAAATAATTAACATTAATTAATAAAATTAATCATTAACTCAACAATCAGTAGTTAAATTTTACGTATTATATACTTAGAATTATAACCCATCGGAAAAACATCAAGAGCTTTGGGGGTGGTCCGGACCCCTAGGACCCCCCTTGTGTGTGCCACTGATTACAGACCATGTAAATCAGCTTTATCTTGCGTATTTTGGCATGGAGACCAAGACAAATCTTAGGCTCATCATAAAATCTACGTAAAGTGCCTCAACGATCTACGCTTCTTGCTCAAAGGAAAGAAGACTTCTGTACAATTTGGAGTTTCTATGACACAGAGGTAGCCGAAAAACCACACTGATGATTGTTACTTTTTTTCCTGTCTTATCCGTAAGTATAACCCCAAAAATCAAAAGCTGATATCTTATCCTGATAATATTCCATAGGCTATTTGCCTCATTCCTCATAGACCTAATATTCCAGTGCCTTTGCTTCCAACTGAGTTGCAAAAAATTTCCAGCTATATCCGAAGCCAAATTGACAGAGGAAATCTTTGTTTGTCCAGATATTCACAAGCTTATGAAGGATAACGAATTTGAGACTAGCATGACAGCAAAGGAAAAAGAAGCAAGAGTTATTTTCAAAGATGTCGTCAGAAAGTTTCTTGGCAATTGCAAAGATCCTGACTTAAAAGAATTTCAATGAATAAGCTGGAGAAACTTTAAGAGTTAGGTTGCTGCATGAGTGTGAAAATACATTTTCTTCACTCGCATGTGAATTTCCCCCCGAAAATTTAGGTTTAGTCAGTGAATAACAAGGGGAAATGTTCCATCAAGGTATCAAAGTTATGGAGCGCAAACATCAAGGGAGAATGGACAAGAACATGCTAGCCGACTATTGTTCGATGTGAAACGAGATAGGTCTGAGATTAAATATAAAAGAAGAACGTCAAAAATTGTTTCAAAGGAAAAAGAGAACGTACCTAGGGGGAAACTTTGATTGTTTTGCTTTCTTGCACATTTTAAAATATGCTTCAAACTTGTATGTACGCAAGTATAATTTTTGCTTCTCTTAGCCAATCGTATATTTTATGTAAATACCTTAATAAAAAACAAATTAAAGTAGTGTGTTGGTGTGATTTTCTTTTAGAAATTACACCATAATTGATTGTAAAATGTATAAACCTTAAAGGAATTTCTTGTTTTTTTCCCGATCACAGACAGCCTTTGAGGTCCAGAAACAATGGTTTTCATCTAATTGCTGAGAAATTCAATTGTCTCACCAAGAGCCAATACTAAAATAAATTTAACTGAATAAAAGCCACTGTGTTGTCAAATTTCTCTAGCTAAATTGTTCGAGAGAATTTGTTTTCAAACAGGGTTTTAGCAAAAATATTGATATCGATTTTACAAAAAATCCTGATGTGATGGGAAAAAATGGAAGTCATTTTCGAAATCAGCCCGCTAAATAATAAAAAAATCACAGAAACACATCTTTTGTATTTTTCCAAAACTTCAATTTTGTACCCCTGTGTTATTAATAGGTTTTTCTAAATGATCTCAAAAATGCTTGTCTATCGGAGTCTAGATTCAATAATTTTATCTTTGATCCCTATTTCCTTTGGGAACCTTTTTCATCACTATACTATGGATAAAATTTTCAGTGAGAAGATTTATGACACAACAAATTGGAGACAATCTCCATTTTCTTAATTGTTTCAGTCGTTTGAGTTTCCTCCAAAAGACACTCGGGTGGTATGGAATTATCGAGAAAAATCTTTTCCCGAATATTTTTGCAAAATTAAAATAAATAAATGAGTATATATATATATATGAATTTTAAAGGTACAAAACTAATTATCATCAGCTCTTTATCATGTTCTGCAGAACACAGGAAAGCGAATGTGCATAATATTTATATGTATGTGTATGAGTTTTTTAACAATAACCCCGTTCAAATTGACGCCACGACAAACCCAGAACATCTGTGAAGAGTTTAGGAACTGCCGGAAGGCTAGAAGTAACGTGACAGATAATAAAATATTAAAAAGAAACGATCAATATTACAATTAATAATATACCGTAAAATCCGGCGTATATAACGCGCACTTTTAACGCAAAAGTAAGTTCGAAATTTAAGGGGCGGTTATACCCCGGGGAAAACCCATAGTTTAAAATTTAAAAAAAAAGAGGTTTAAAAAAAAATTAGGTTTACTTATATCGAGAAAAATTTATTCAAAAAAAAATGACATTCGTTATTAACTTAAAGGGATTGTAGTTTTAGAAGTATACTATTTTTAAAATCCGGGGTAAAAATTCTTTAAAATTTCTTTCAAAAAATTGCAAGGTTTCTTCGTAAAGAGGGGGGGGTTATGCGGCGAATATATCTTAAAATTAAAAAAAACAGCTTAAAAGTATAGGTACGCGTTATACGCCGGATTTTACGGTAGGTATTATGAAATAAAAAGTAGATAAAGAATAAAGGGTTTATAATATTGTAATTAAAGGTATAGTAAAGATCAGCCATTTTTCAATTAACACAATTTTAATGCTGATATCGCTGAGTAGACAATCAATTTAATTGAGAATGCACTTAAATCACTAATTAAGTGAGGAGCAATCGATCTTATTAAATGAACTATAATAGAAATAAGAACACTTATCTCTTATCTTAAGCACTTTTCCTTCAACCGAATAATATTCCACTCGAATTAACTATACGATCACTGGTTGCTAAGGTATGCTTTCTCCTACCTCAATTTTCAAACATCCTCCCACCTATTCCACTGCCAGCACTTAAATAGAATATCTAATTTGTAACAATTGATTTAAATCTATTTTCCCCCTTGACCATAGCAGGGGGGCACCACTTGTTCTTTTGAGAAGCGGAAACTCGTTTTTCCCCTCTCTTCTGCCCATCCCCCCGAAGGAAGACGTGTCCCGGGGAGTCAGGAGTGCCTTTTTCCCCCTTTTTGTCCAAGCTTTTTCGTAACTAAAAGATGTGTGTTGTTTATTTAATTACCCCTTTGTTGTGGAACGTAAGAAAATTAAAAATAAGAGGTTCCTGAAGGAAATCCCTTTTTTTATTTCAATACAAAAAGACACGACAGGGGATTGTCTAATACATAAAATCCAGTCTTCCCACGGGGAGGGTTTTTCAACTTAAAATCCGAAAAAAAATTATTTTACCCAAGAGGATGAGTAGAAACCCGAATAGATTTTTACAATATGAAGGGGTTTAGATCACCTACAACATCAAATTAACAATTGTTCAATCTTTTTTTAAGCTTTTGGTTTTTTCAAAAAAAGTATCATAACTTGTTAAATCCATTCTTTGCGACTTTTGTTTTCGATTGCTATTAGGTAAATGTCGGAGCGGGGTTCCCATTTTTCTGAAAATTCTAATTTTTTAATGATCTTTTAGCTGCGCAGAAAAGACAGGAATTGTATAGAATAAAATGGCTGAAAACTAGTTGGCTGATTCACCCCATTTTGCCCTTATTTTTTACATAATTTTTTAAAAGTAATTTTTAGGGTTTTATTAAGAAATTGGGAAAATGCTTTTTGTTTAATCAAAAAAAATTTTTAAATGCGCACATTTTCTTAATAAAATTGTTTCATCTACTTCTAGTAAAAATGTTGGTCTTAGAAAATTGAGTACTTGACAAGACGGCACTCATAGGCTGATTAAGGTAATTGTAGGATCCTAGCTGTAAAAGGTTTGAGGCCCTTGGTCTCAAGAGTCCAACAACTACAAAGTGAAAAGATTTGCTGACCTTAATTTCTCAAAATAAAAAGTATTGCTAATCATGAAACTCAATGGCTAAAGAAAAATCTTAACTGTAATAATTAAAAAAATATAAAACCTTACTAAAGAACTTACAATTTTGCTGTATCTCACTTTCCTTCTTAATTTCTCTTTGGCAAATTCTTCAATTATTTTTGTTGAACCTACACTGTTTGTATCATAAATTAAGAAAAATAATAAAAATGACGATAACTCAAAAGTTATGCATAGAATATTTAATGAAACTTATACACATTATACAACATATAGGAAGGTATATAATAGCATAAAAAGAAATCACCAGACAATTATGCTATTATAGAAATTAGCATATATATACAATGAACAAGATGGATGTGTCAGTTTAATGTAAGAAAAGTATCCTAAATATGGGGTATGATGCCCCGAGAACATACACAGTACTTTCAGAGATGTGTGATGCTCAAAATAATGTGGTCAATTAATTCTATAGGAAGTCGAACCATTGCTCTTCAAGTAAGTTGAAAGTGTCGCTAGGGACTGGGGCAATTAAAAGCAGCTACACGTCGTCCTAGAACAGGGTGCCCAACCCAAATGACCTTGCGGACCACTTGGGAAAACATTTATTGAGTGAAAATTTAAAACAGAATGAATTATTATTATTATTGTTTTCATTATTTTTCATGTATACAGACATAAATAATATGATAATGTTTATATAATATAATAATGTAATGATCAAATAATGTTTAAAATATTACAGTTGCCATTTTCTTGAAAATTACGCAGTGTGTTCGTATTGAATTAATCTTTCGTTACTCATTGTTGAAATTTGATTGTGCTGTCATTCTCAAACGATTAAGTATACGTTGCCCTTTATCTTAACCATCCTGAATATATTTTTTTTAACTTTAAAAAACATCTCCGACTGCCTCTTGCTTTTTGAGCACTCCAAACAGAAAAGGAGGAGGAGAAATGAAAGTCGCACACACAGAGAATCATGTACCATCCATAGTAAAGGATAGGCATAATGCAATTCGGGATTTATTAAAAAAGTAATTTATTACAGAAAAATAAAATGTAACTGTTTGCTAAAATATAAATCTATTTTAATCTAAAGGACATTTCTATTATCAAAAAGGATTTTTTAAAACAAGAACAGGTAACAGGAAAAAACATTGTAGATTTATATATATATACGAGGGTTGGGGCATAAGTCATGGCAACTATTTTTTCTTTGTAGATATGTAGACTGATCCCAAACGTATATGACTCATGTGTAAGTTCTACTTGCATAGTGTGTATGCAGAACATCAGATGGCTCTGTGATAGCTGGTAGTAGCTCAGCGAGAGCTGTGAAATCAGTCAGTTGTGGTGAGTGCCGTGCCAGATGGAAGTAACCTGTATTGATCGGCACGCTTACATCAAAATAGCCATTCTCCGAGAGAGAAATGCGATAGAATGTCACAGTGAATTAGTGGAAACCCTTGGGAATAATGCCCTACCATACCGTACATTAGCACGGTGGGTAGGAAAGTTTCAGCAAGGACTTGTGTCAACCAGTAATGAGCAACGTTGGGGACGACCGGTCAGTGTGCGAACCGGTTTGGAATGTGCCGTCATCGAGCAGCTCATGAATTACATTAAGGGCCCTGTACTACATTAAGGGTCTATAGGCCCAGGTTTGTCATGTTAACTTTATCTGTACTGTGATGTCATTCTTTTGCACCGTGAAGGGCATATTGCTCTGTATCAGTGCACACACAAGGGTCCTGGGGTCCGAACCCCCCCAAAGCCCTTGGTATTTTTTCCAATTGATTATAATTCTAAGTATATAGTACGTAAAATTTAATTAAGTATTTATTATTAATGATTAATTTTATTATCTAATGCTAATTATTTATTTAATAATTAGATTTTTACTGTGTTTTTTTCCCGAAAATCGACAAAATCAAAAGGAGCATGATACAAGAATGGTGAACATTCGACCCCGGACCCCCTCCTTGAAAAATTCCTGTGTGCGCTACTGCTCTGTATATATATATATATATACTATCGTAATAAATTAGTGTGTTACGATATTTCAGTGTTATTCATTGTCCACACATGTAGTTAACACCTTGAACTTTCGTCTGTATATATCACATTTTCCAACCGGACTGGTACCTTCAAGAAAAAATAGTTGCCATGACTTTTGCCCTAACCCTTGTATATATATATATATAAATTTCCCCTCAAATAAATTTCAAAATGAAAAACTTTTAAAACTTGATATTTAAATTTTTTTAAAAGAGTCGGTGGGCCGCAACGGTCTATATGCGGCCCGCGTGTTGGACACTCCTGTCTTAGAACATCCCAAACATGCTCTTTAGGGTTAAATTCCGGTGGTAGAGCTGCCATTGCATGCGCTGGATTGTTTCTTGCTTAAAAGATAAGAAACGATGATGAGAGCCCTGTGTTATCTCGCATTATCACCACGTAACACTAGAGCATCATCTATTCCCAGCATAAGGACACGCATAAGCATCCAGGATGTCATCTCTATAGGTGTGAGCATTAGCATTTCTACGGGGAAAAGGTTTGTGCGTCCACCCAAAGAGATACCACGTCAAACACAGACACTGTCTGATCCGTATGCATCTCTTTCTCATATGTGTCATGCATGAAAATGAGTTTCAGGGCCTTTCCAAAAGAAAATATGCCTACTATCCCTTTCGAGGTTAAATTTGAACTCATCTGTACAGAGAACAGCCTTCCATTGATAACTCGTCCATTGAACATGTTCACGTGCCCACTGCAAACGTTCCCGCCTTTGGTGTGAAATTTGCGGAACGTAAATGGCTGTTCCCCTCACATAAAGACCACTTTCGTGAAGCCTTCGAAGCACGGTTGACCTTGATATCAACCTCTAGGAGCTTGCAGCGAGAGAGGTTTTGAGGTCACTTGCAGTTGCGGTTCGATTCTGTGACGGGGCTTTACCGTGTTTTCTACTAATCCTCTTGGGGAATCTTTGGGACCAGCATTGAGTTATTTCACAGCTAATCCTCTGAAGAAGAAACCGTGATATTGAGATATATAGTGGAGGTTTAGTAATCGAGAAGAAGTAGAAAGGAAGCTGAGATGCTGAACGCTGTAAGCTGATGGTAAGGCTTTAAACTTAGAAGCATAATTATCAAACGGCTTCAGCGAGTCAAAGAAATTAAGGAACTTTGAGATATATAGGATAAACTTTACTTAGATTTAAGCGGTTAGAACTCCAGACGCTTATTTACATAGAATTTAGGATTACGTTATATCACTCCTGATTTCCTTCCTAACGTAAGATTGTCTTTGAATATTTGAATTCATAATAATAAATTGGTTTTATTATGGCTAGCTTGGGTCATCCATCATTACCTCCTACAAAGCAAGGTCGCGTAGATGAAGAGATGGTACTCCCGGATAGGGGGTTATCATAATTCCTCCGTGCGCATAATGACAAATATCAGTCATCGGCTTTCGTGGTAGAACGTGGTCGTCCTTGGTTTAACCTCCTGAATGCGAAATCCGGAGTTATAAATTGTTACCAAAGTTCTATGAATCACAGACGGACTCCCATTCATACATCTAGCCAATTCTATCAGACTTCGTCCGATCTCTAGACTCCCAAAAGCTTGCTATCGTAGTTATTCGATCAAATGATGCCTAAATGTAACAATTTAGCTGTACCAGATTTTTAACCTCAGACACGCAGCAACAGTTGCCGTCTTGTTCTGAGGCAACCATTTTTATGCTCTTCGAAAATGACGTATTTTGACTACATTGCTACTATTTTGCATAATGTAATTATCATTCAAAGAGCACCTGTTACTTACCAACATATTCAGATTTCATTGAGACTGGCTTGTTTTGGGGGAAGTTATCGCTAATTTTGTAATTTTTCCTTAATTTATGATAACCAGTGTATTTTGTCGAAAAGATCTTGTTCTATATACAATACGCGCGGCCATGTTGTTAACTTTGTCTTTTCTCCCATAGTACTCATATAATTTTTAACAAACGTTAAAACTGATAAAAAGATCTTTCACTTGATGCATTCGATATCGGTATTGTAAAAGTACAATCAAAAATATCTTCAAATTAAGGAAAGTCTTTCTGCACATAAGGAATTCTCTTGCATCTTGATAAATTTCTAAAGGAGCCTTCATTGTATCTTCGTTTTTATAAAAAGTAGTAAAAGCTGAATATTATAGGTGAATGGATATCTTTTATTCTGTTATGAACGAAGGTTTTCCAAGCCCCTGAATTTTTAATCCAGCAAAACACGACTTTTGAGTCAGTCCAGAAGAAAGTTTGTATGTTGTGAATGTTTAATGTTGTTTTGACGCTCTGGACTAGACGAGTGCCGATAACTGCTGCCAAGAGTTCCAGTTTTGGAATGAACATTTCAGTTTTCGTTTGGTGATGGGATCTTTTTTAGAGAAGAGACGCGAGAGATTATTTAGCCTGAACTAATTTAATCTGACCACTTTATTACCCCATTCAATTCGCAAAAAAAAAAAAAGCGCATAGGTACAAAGGCTTTCCCACTTGCATCACTAAACACATATGTATGGTGGTGGTTGACTCATCAACTAAACCCCCAAAGAAACATGGAATTTGAATCATTTTCAAAAATTCCAAACTAGCAAGCGAATTTTTAAATTCCTCAACGATTTCAGGAGGCAGTTTTTGATCCCATATTAGCTTATAATTTTTTCACGCTTTTTGATTAGAAGTTTTGGAATGAGTGTTACGGGTGCTGTAAAGCCGATCGGATCGAGTATCTTTTGCGAAATTGACAAAAGTTACCTTTTAGAACATGCGCCATTGATTTTAGTTGAAATATTTCTGAGATCGCAAGCAAAAAAATCAGTATTTGGTTCCCATAAAAGACCAAGTATAGAGCATTTTGTTTTTTCCTGATTTTGTTGCTCTGAGGAAGAAACCCAACCTGGTGAACTCAAACCCTGCTTTTAACACGATTTCGAAAGCTATTGTTTGAAATCGTTGAAGTTCTATCTCATTTTGAACTCTAGCCACAACATTGTCGACATAAAAGGAATCTTTTAATTGTACCGCAACATCATTTCTACTTTCTTTTTCTAAATGATCATAAATTGTAGCCATAAGCAAAAATGGGCTAGAAGAAAGGCAAAAACGTTTTTCATAATTTTCTCACCACAGAAATCGGAGATAGTCCCTGTTTGTAGGGGAAATTGAGATCTACAAGAAAGCTTTGCGAATATCTGAAATGACACCTAGTCTATTTTTACGAAATTTGTTTAAAATGGAAGGGATCATCTCAATATAGTTAGGTCTAGTAGCTAAGCATTGATTTAAGTATATGGAATTTTCATTTTTTGCAGAAGCGTCGAACACAGGACGTATTTTAGTCGTAAGACTAGACTCCTTAATGACGGCTCGATGAGGTAAATACCTGCATTTTTGTTGTGATAAATTTATCCCCTTCATATTGATTGGTACCTGTTCTATGATTCCTAACTGTTCCCATTCCTTCAAAATTTTGTCATAAGAATCAAATTTTCCTGTGCAAATAAGTTTAGAAGTCATGGTATTGCGACGTTTTTAGATTGAAATAGCAAATCAAGTAATTTTGGATGCTCCTTCAATCCATGGAAGATTTACCTAATACCTGCCTTCATTAAATTTTACAGTTTTTTCGACAAAAGGATACAATTTCATCATCGATGTCATGTTTTCTGTTTTACTTTCCACAGGGTACCGCCAAATAAACGATGTTTAAGAAATTCGGAATGATCAAGTCCAAAAACTCGGCGAAATCACGATTTATATATGACCTTTGCGAAGCTGAGTCGCATAAACAACGAACTATTTTTATTTTCGAAGGGCCTGATACTCTAATTCTGAGCGTGTGAAACAGTCACTTCTGCGGTGAGTCATTTTCGAACAAAATAAGCAAAAAATGTTCGGCTCCTTTCCGTTTTTTGTTTGAGTAACAAGACTCAACGCAGTGGCGACGGGATCGCGAGGAGTGTCGGATTACGTTTATTAGTTTTATTTTTTTCTTTTTCTCCTAAAGAATGATTTCAATATACACAGGCACTCAGCACTGACTACTTCCGAACGAAGGAATTGAAAATAAATCAAGGCCATGCATATTTGCATTACTGTTACCAGGAACGAAATTCTTTCTCTTTCCCATGCGATTAAAGTTTGTTCTGGGATTGAAGCTTCTCTCAACTAATCGATACAGCATGCATGCATATTTTTCTTTAGTTGCTCCTAAATTTTTTAGTCAACGCAAGAAAGTATCTTATTGATCTACTAAATCTGTAAAAAACATATTTTGCTATTGATTTATAATTAATTGTAAAAGCTCACGTGTACATACAAATCAATTAGCTTTTTATCATCAGCAAAACATGTTTTTAATTTTTTATGACAGTTTTGTATTCACCTTTACAAACATGGTAAGATGGTAACGAAATCAAAAGCCTTGCCTTTTGTTGTTTGCATCAGATATGCGAATTTACGTCGTCCTCTATTTTAGGATCCTCATCAATTTTTTGGAACATGGACCTGAGAAGGAAAACCAATTTTTGGGATATCCAATTGTTGTGCTTTCTGCTCATAAGTTTTTGAAAACTCTTGGAAGTGAACTTTTGCAAAAATGAAATTATCTCGGTACGTATCGTTCTGTTCAAGTTCATTCTCAACAATTGTGTCGGGATCAGGATGTGAAGAAAGGTACGAAATTAAATTCGTCGTTTTCAAGAAGATGCTTTGTCTTCTCTTCCAGTTTAATAAATGCCAGCGACGCTGTAGGAAAATCGTTTGCTGCGATACAGTTATCCAATTCACTGACTGTTTTCGTTACGGCTGATCGCAACACTTTCCTTTGTGTTGCCACTCTTAATATTTTCTACATTTCTTGTTGGATAATATTTAATATTTGTCTGGTATTTAATATTCAAACCTCTCTGAATCTGGCAACATATTTTTTAGTTATGCATGTTTACGAAATACGGTAATTGTTGTTTAACGTGAAGAAAATCACTGTATAATACTTTTATGTTTACGGAGCGTGTGCTCAAAAATTAGTCATTTCATGTATATAGCTTCATGTTAAGTTTAAATAACCTCATTTCATCTTTGTGTCGAAAAAAGCTTTAACATCGTTTGGACACAGTGAGGACATACCTCAAGCTGAAGAATGTAAATGACGCAGCATTTACTTCTCTTTCGAGTCAGGAAACACAATAACTGTCAAACATTTATTAATCATTATTTTTTTCCGGTTATTTGGTATGCAATAATTTGCTAATAAATTTTTAGTGTCTGAACAAAAGTGTGTAATTTTGAACTAAGAATACATTTTGGTTCTCTTATTATAGAAGTTCTAAGGGGGGAGTGAAAAAATTATATTTCTTTGGGCCTGATGATGAAAAATTTCAGTTAATAAAAAATAATTTACCCTGGGAATTCGTTATTTTGAGATCAGAATCAAGCTGTAGAGTGTTGTGAATTAAAAATTTTTGTTTTAGGGCTACTTTGAATAATATTTTACTAAATTGGGGGTTGAAAACTTAAAAAAATTTTTTTTTTACATTTCATTTTTTTGAAAAAAAAAAAAAAATTTTGAGAACTTTAAGTTGCAACTTATTTTATCGAGTTTAAAAAATTTCAACCGGGAAATTAAAAAAAACTTTTCATTTTGAGACACTTTTTAAAAGGATAACCATGTAATACTAGTCATTAAATTTCAATTGGTTCATTTAATTTTTTAACATAAAAGTTTTAAAGTTATAGTTATCAATCAACAAAACTACATGACATCAAAAATTCCAAAATAGGGCATTAAAAAGGTTTAGCAGGTGCATGTATGGATAAAAAAAAATTTGGGACATTAATTTGGTTTTGTTGAAAAGGGGTAGCCTTATCAGAAATATTCAAAAGAGTTTTTTTAAAAGGGAAATGCTTATTTTTGTAAAAATTTAAAAAATTTAAATAGTGAACAAGTTACATAGTTAGCCTGTTTAAAAGTCATTTCAATAGTTCCCCTTTCAAATTAGGCATATTCAAATTTCCCCCACCATAAGGCCAAAAAATTTAAAAATTTCCAAAAAATCTTTTTTAAAAAAAAAATTTTAATCGGAAATTTATAAAAAAAGAGGATGTTTTTTAAAATTTATTCTGTGGAAAAAGATGGTGTTTACAGATTTGTATATACAGTCAGACTTCAATTTTGCAAATTTCTTTTGCGTACTTTTTCCTGGAATCAAGAACTGTAATATTTTCTTTGTAAAATAACAATTTGCATTTTCTATTAAACACACTATTTCTGTTGTGATTCCATTTTTTTCTCTCCCTGTTTTTAAAATATTTCTAAACATTTCAAATAATTCTCTTTTACAAATTTTATATTGATCAGTGGCCTTGAACTGGAAGTGTGAATAATTACTTTTTAATAATATATTTTTGTCCAAAATTTAAAATTTATTTTATGTGCTTTCTGAAGTATACTAAAAGATGATTTTCTGTTTAACAAACTTTTTACATAAAGAAATTTGGAAGGGGGGAGGGATTTAGTGACTTTATTAAATAGATTTCTGGTTGTATATTCTAGATGATTCACTACTAGATTAACTTTACACAAAATATATTTTCTGAGATAATTTTATGATGTGGAAGAGGAAACTGCCAACGAGTTATAAAGATAATTAACTGAAAGTTTTTGAGTATGTGCTGTATAATAGGTTTTGCCAAGTTCTGACTTAAATTTATCAATAAAAAGCACTACAAAATTTCCAGACACTTATGTGCATTGTTCCAATTATTTTTTTAAACAAAATAAATTTAATAACTAAAATAAAATGTTGTATTTTTTTGTAAAAATGTAAATATCTTTCATCTTTTAGGTGATTACAAATGTTCCATGTACTTTTCTAATATTTTTTGTGGAAAATAATCACACCAATGTTAGAAATTTCTTCATGAAATTTTTGGAAAAAGTAAGTCCTGTTTATGTTTTCTTGTTATATAAATTTTTTTCTCTGTTTTTGATGTAATTTTTTTTACAATTTTAATTTTTCTTTCCATAAATTTTACAATATTAATCTGTAAGTTGGTGCATATATTCCAATATCTAAATTTTAAAAAATGTTTCTATATATTAAATAGATTAATAAAATATCCCCGGTAAAATCCTAGGAGAGCCCACACCTTTGGTGATAAACCGAAAAAAGCGCCAAGCCAGAGCGAGATGGCCCCAAGCAAAACCGACAACGGCGGCAAGTAAATATGGCGAGATAAGGTGAATGCGTAATGAAAATATATGTAAACAATACAGAAATTAAACATTTAAGGTAAAAAATATAAAAACAGTACTTACTCTCTTTTCTGAGTGGAGGGTACAGTATAACAACAGATTCCAAACCCAAAACAGCACTCTTTCGTTCGTATAATCCCATTCGCTCATTACATTTAGGACATTCATAACTTTGAAGCAATCAATCCTTCCTCCATTCCCTACACCATTCAGTCTATTCCTTACCTTTCACATTCAGCTAAGTAAAATTCTAAGGTATATTCACACTCACACACGTAGCCCGTTGCCCAACAACAAAATGTACTTCGAAATGCCCGCTGACAAAATACGAAAATTCCAGAAAAAGTTAGGTTTAACATATCTAGTGTATCAAAGTAGGGTTACCAAGATGGTGCAATTATCGCCTACCAAACTAATTCACGCCAAGGGTGTGGGCTCTCCTAGGACAGAACCATATCCCCTTCTTGTTGAGAAAAGTGGCGTAACAAGCAAGGGGCTTGAAGAAAGATCCAAATCCCACTCTTAATGCAACACATCTTAAATATGAAGCATAAACGTTATATCAGCGCTTTTGTCTATGTTTTTTAAAAATATATATGTTTATATAATATTTTTATTTAAATTTTTACAATTTTTTTCCTCTATTTTTGATATGAGTATTCTTAACATTTTTGCTTTTCTTTTCATAAAATTTTAACTATTGGGTGCATGTCATGGCTTTTGACAAAATGTGTTCATTTGACAATTTGGTTGAGAGTGCAGTTTTTCTTTGTAGTTACTATTAATTATATATATTATTTCTAGTTCTTGTTTTTAATTTTTTTCCTGATTTAAATTAAGAATAAAATATTTTGTCTTTTTTCATAAATATTTTTCATCAAATTTCTTATGTGAACCTGATTGTAATTTTAAAGAATTACTTTAGTATAATTTTAGAAACTAATATTTAATCTAAATTTTAGATTTTGATTGATTTAATAAAATTGCTGTTTAACAATAAATCCTTATACATCAGAAAAAATAATTCTTATAGCTTTTTTTTAAGCTGTGATATTCAGCTGAATTTTTTTCCTTCAGAAATTATAATGAAGAATAAAATACTGCTTACATATTCATTATTATATTGAAGAATTTTTTTTTCTTTTACAGAAGGATGTTAATATACTCATTCTGAACAATCCCATTTCTTCACTGTACATTTTAAACAGAATTTGTGGAATCACATCTGTAAAAAAACTTTTATTTAAATTTTAAAGAAAATGGCTTTTCTCTGAATGATAACTCAACTCATTTACATTTCTGAATAGAAAAAAAGTCATATTTGTGTATATGAAAATTTTTTTAAAATATTAGTAGTTTAAAAGGCACTTTTTCTATTAAACCAAGGGTTTATTTTTGTAAATATGCAATAAGGGTTTCATTGGGATTTTTAAAACATTTCATTCATGCCAATGATAAACTTTATTTTTTTGAACGTGCAACAAAGGTTTTTAAAAACGACGTTTTAAAGGCACATTTATGTATTCATCCCAAAGGAAAGGCCTTATGTTTGTGAAATATGCAAAAAGGGGTTTCATTTTCAAGTGATCATTTAAAAAGAATCCCAGTTCACCCCAAATAAAACCCTTTTTTTTGGAAATCTGGGGTTTTCTACATCTATTTTAAAAGAACTTTTTGATTAACAAAGGAAAAGCCTTATTTTTTTAAAGTGAACAAAGGCTTTTCTCAATCAATTTTTTGGAAAAAAAACAGCGATTCAAAAAGGAAAAGCCTTATGTTTGTAAATTTGCAAAGGGGGTTTTCCTCGAAATCATCAATTAAAGACCATTTATTTATTTTCTACCCGGAAAAGCCTTATGTTTGTGAGTTTTGGGCACAAGGGTTTCATTAAAAGGAAAATTTTAAAAAAGATCATTTATTCATACCAAAAAAAACCCTTTTGTGTTTTAAAACGGGGGTTATTCTCAAAGGGCCAGTTAAAGAAAATTTTTGGTTCATACCAAAAAAAACCCTTTATTTTTTGGGGAAAGGGCAACAAATTTTCTCAAAGTAGAAATTTGAAACACATTTACAATTCTACCAATGAATAGCCTTTTTTTTTAAGGGCCAAGGGTTTTTTCTCAAATTAGAAAACAAAAGAATATTTATGGATTCTTACAGAAGAAAAGCCTTATATTTGTGAAACATGCATCAAGGCTTTTTTTTCCCTACAGTATTTTAGAAAAAATTTAAGAAAAGCCTCATTTTTTAAATATCAAAAAGGGTTTCTCTCAATACCATTTAAAAAGACATTTACAGATTCTAGCAGGAAAAAATTTAAAAATTTGTGAAATGTTGATTGTGTTTTTTGAAACTGGTCATTTAAAGCAATATACATATTTATAGAATAATGAGCCATGTTATGAAAAATACATTGCATTCTCTAAACACTTACCAAAAAAAAAAAATATATAAAGGTAAAAAATAATTTTTTTTTTTTTTTTCAAAAAAACCAATTTAGTTTTATAACGAAAACCATATGTATGGAGGTTCTTCCATAAAGTCTTTATTGATATAGTTTTTCATTTTACGTCCAATATTTTATGGAAGACATTTTTATTTTTTTGTTTTCAAAATTTTAATGAAAAAAAAATATTTTTACCGTTATATCTTGTATATTTTGAAATGAAAATCATAAAACATGTAAAATATTGTTATAGTTTTAATTACATTGTAAACTTATAATTAATAAATTTCTCTTGCATTAAGTTTAATGTAAAAAAGTGATTATATGTGATTCTTCTATATTTCAAAATTGGGTTTTTTTAAAATTTTGGTTTAAAAAAATGAGGTTATTTCAAAAATGGCATTGGTTCCTGTCTTACAGACAAAAGGCAAATGTATTCGGGAAAACCTTTTTTTACAATTTTGCTGTACCCATTAAAGGCAAAACCTCTGTTTGTCATAATAAACCCGAAACGTTATCTCTAAACCCCAAAAAAAAAGTTTATTTGTTTATATAAAAATTTAAAATTATTCGGTTTTCCTTCATGACGGGAAAAGAAAAAGACTTTTTTTAAAAAATCTAATTTTTACAGGGAAATTGGGGAAACTTTATACTTTATTCAGATGAATCTATGAAACCCGCTTGAATTTTTTGGGGGAAGTGGATTCCTATTAAAACTTTGAGGTTTTGTTTGGGAAAAGTGGGGAATACCCCGGCTGCAGAATAAATGGCGCAAGCATCTTTTTTAAAAACAAAATCCCGAAACATTTATTTTATCAATGATGGTTTTAAAATTTCCAATTAACTTGTACATAATGATTAGTAAAAAAAATTCAATTCGAACAAAAAATTTCATTTTAATTGTATTTTTTGGTGTCTGCTTATTATAGAAGTTCCAAAGGAAGTTCAAAAAATTGGTTTTTGAACCAAATTCTATAATGAAGAATTGGGGGGGGGCGTTTAATCCCAATAATTTTTTAAAAAGGCTTGACAGAATACAGTGTTATGTGATTTGAAATATATGTTTTAGTGCTACTTTGAATAATATTTCATAGCTAAATAGCAAGGGAAAATGCATTAAAAGTTAAAATCAACAAAATACTTTTGCTACATTATATGCTGTGTGCACAAAAGAAGAAAAATTCAAATTGGATGAAAAGTTAAGGCCTGTTACTTATTTTATCAAGTAGTAAAATTGTCCAGTGGCTAAGTGAATGGTAGTGTATCACGCGACAGGTCTGGTGTTCAAATCCCGGGCTGGGCAACGTCGGCTCAGACTTTTATAGTGGCAAACGACCAATACATATGCACCCCAGTGCCTAAGGTCACTTAAACTGAGATAGGCACAGTAGGTCTTGGCCCTCTTGGGCTGTTGCGCCACTGAGTTCAGTTCAGTAAAATTACGATAAATTTTAAAACATTATACATTTCGGGATATTTTGATAGGCGAAACCATGTATACTGATCTTTATAAATGTCACTTGGTTAATTTAATCCTTTTTTTTAACAAACCGAGAAGCTGTTAAATTATTTTTAATGAATGATATCATTAGAAAGCAATGTATTGAATAAGAAATAATCTTCCAAAAGTGTGACATCTTAAGATTAGTATAGGTGGGTGGGGTTATTTGAAATTACATTCACTTCCAAAAGTTAAAAGTTTGTAGAAATTAAATGCGAAAGAAATTTGCAATTACAGGGTTGGTTTTTTATATATATACAATGCAGAAGAAAGTAAAAAATTTGTTTATGCATCAAACAAAAAGAATGGAAATATTGAATTTTCATAATATTTAAATCTACAAAAAAAAAAAAGTAAAACCTATAACACACAACAGAAATTGGGAAACAGGATGCGTTGTATGCACAGATAAAAAAGAAGAATGTGGTTTAAATTACAGAATTATATTTTTGAAAACCGGTGCTCACACTTTATAAAAAATATTAGAATTATTTTTTAAAAATGGAACTGTTTATTTTTTGAAAAATTTAAAAGATATGCAAGTGAACAAGCTACATAATTAGACTGTGACATGTGTTTGGGCGGCAGACTGACTAGGTGAACTAACAAATCAATGGTTTGAGAAGCTTCCAGCCTGACAACATGTAGCATTTATATCATTAGCTCCAAATCACTGACGGCGAGGTTGAGACGAGCAGGTCCAGTAATGTGGGGTCTAGAAGAGCACAGTGTAAATCTGATGTGAGAGCGGGTCTGGCGAAAAAGACCACTAGCGGGGAGCAATCGCAGGTTAGAAATCAACGGAAGTATCCTATGTGACATCTGATTATTCTATAGACTATGAACGCTTTAACCTTGGAGACCGTAAAAGAAGGTCGAGAAATGCTAAACCCCAGACCGAATGGACCAGAAGAGGTCAATACCATCTTCGCTGCAGTCTGGCAGGAGTGAAAAGCGCCGGAAAGAATCAACAGGAGGAAGGGTTAATACTATCTTCGCTGCAGATTAGCATTATTCAAAGCGAAAAAGGGTCCGGATCGAGGAATACGAAGAAGAGACCAGCACCACCTTATCGGAAAACCAAACAAAATGTCAAGGGGATGGAGAAGCAGGGAAGGAGCTACATCCAATGAAGTATCAGCGACAGTAGGTAGGGGAGGGGATTACCCGGAAAAGTCCTATCCACTCGGAAGCAGAGCGGGATCCTGAAAAGGTGAGAGAGGGAAACAACGGTGACTAGAAGAGAATTTCGAACCAGACCTTTCAACCTAAGCAGCAACACGAGGTCTTGGTTTTCTTCCCCTGAGGAGGGGAGATTCGTGTTCAGCCAATTCGACAATAGAATCAGCCAAAGAACCCCCAGTTTTTCAATTGGTCAGCTGCGACTCAACATGGAATCCATGACAAAATGCCAGGTTCTATTGTTTTTTTGAAAGCAGTCAAGCTATTTTTGCAGAAAGCCAAGTCCGGATTGATAATTATTATTACACTGCTGGCCACCGAAATAAAACACCCTGAAGGAAGCATGAAATAACAAAGAAAATCACAACATGTATTAGCGGAGTGAGATATGCAAAGATTGACAGCGCAGCCCAAATCACGCGCGCTGGGGCCACCTCAAAGCCCTATTTAAGGTTTGGGAGATTTCGACGATTTCAAGTTTGGCATGTGGTTTTTCAAAAACGATCAGTTATGTCTTGTAGAAAACAGCAATCAGCTTTTGATCAAGCATTCGAGTTCGACAGAGGAAGGATAGTGGCCTACCGAGATTGTGGATTATTTTTCAGGAAATCGGTATAAACAACTGTAATGCGGTATTGACCTTTGGATGCGGAGGGTACGACGGACTGACGTGGTCGATTGCATCCCCCCCAGTGCACCACTTCACGTGAGGACAGGCAAATTGTGCGCATGACAGTGACGGATCGCTCAGTCACATCACGAACCTTAGCACAGCACATTGAGTCTGTAACGCATCATTCAGTGTCTGCACGTACCATTCGACACCGTTTACAGCAGAGCGGTCTGTCCGCAAGGCGTCCATTGCTTGGTCTATCCTTGACGTAGAACCACAGACGTCTCTGCCACCAATGAGACGATGAAAGAAGGATGTGGGTGGGAGAATAGAATGAAGTTATCTTTACTGACGAGTCACGCATCTGTCTGCAACACCACGATGGTTGGATTCGAGTCTGGAGACACCCTGGAGAGAGGATACTGAACAGCTGCGTTATGCACCGCCACACTGGTCCTGCACCGGGTATTATGGTATGGGACGGTATTGGATATCACTCTCGCACTCCCTTAGTACGCATTGCCAGTACTTTAAACAGCCATCGCTACATCTCCAAGGTGTTGGAGCCTGTTGTCCTTCCTTACCTTCAGGGCTTGGCCACAGCCATATTTCAACAGGATAATGCGCGACCACACGTGCCACGCATTGTCCAAAGGTTCTTCGTCAATCACCAGATTGAATTGCTTCCCTGACCGGCTCGCTCTCCTGATCTTTCGCCGATAGAAAACATGTGGTCCATGGTTGCTCAACGATTGACCCAGATTACACCCCCAGCTGGCACACCTGATCAACTTTGGCAACGTGTGGAAGCTGCTTGGTCTGCTGTACTCCAAGAACACATCCAAAGTCTCTTTGAATCAATGCCGAGGGGTGTGGAAGCGGTGATCTCCAACAATGGTGGCTACTGATTCTGGCAGGAACCACACTTCCCAGAAGTCTATAAATTTAATCATTTGATACTTGGTCAACATGTTATCTACAAAATAAATTTTCTTGTGCTATCTCTTGTCTTTCTTGGTGTTGCATTTACGGTGGCCAGCAGTGTATTTTGAGCAAAAGTTGGTCCCTAAGATTTGTGCATTTCTCTACAAATTGAGCTTTTGTGTAAATTTTTTGTAAATTGTGGAAAACATTTGTTTTTTGTGTAGATGAGAGTTACCTAGTAGGCGAGGATTTCTTGAGTTGTTCGTATTTTTTATGTTTTATTTGAAAAATTATTTGTATTCATTTCATTGTATGTATATATGTTTATAGAGTATCTGGTTTAGGACGCGGTGTTAACAGAGAAAATTAACCATAACACTAATTGCGCTGCTCGAAAGGACATGGGAGTTATTTTTGAAAAACTAGTTTGTGTTTATATACGGAAACATATATTTATGGTTATTAGTATTAGAAATGTATGTATTTATGATTGATTAGTATTAAAAAGTGTGTGTGTATTTATGGTTAATTAATATTACAAAAGTATATATATATTTATGATTAATATTAAATGTGCAGATGTATGCTACTGTTAGGATTCGTTAGGAATCCTATTACCATTTCACCCTGATGATTCTATTACCTAGACCCTGATGATATGAAAATGAAGATAAGACCGTAAATGAGCCAGTTGTGTGGGCTCATTCCTCAGTACCTTTTTTTTTTGGTACACGGCTAGGGTTTTTCCTCCAAATGAGGGGTTTCCCAGTCCCAGCATGAATGGGGGGTACTTGTGTGTTGTATATTATATTAAAATTAAGAGAATGCACTTGGTCTTTGGTTTTGCGTGATTAATCAAATTTAGGATAGGAAATTTGTTAGTTGAATTCTTTGAGCGATTTCGCGCGAGTGCGTGACTGGACAGGAATTAGGTTAAGTTTAGAATTTTTCGGGCAATTTCCTGAACAGTAGTTAAAATTTGCAACGTAATTTTTGTTGGGTCGTTGAGAACCACCTATAAATCACGTCTTCTCTATGGAGGGGGTAACATTTTCTATTTGTGCGTCTACTAACCCTCTTCGGGAATATACTCTTTTTAACTGTTATTTTAATTGAAAACCGTTTTCCGTAGAGAGGACTTGATTTTATGTAAGTACAAACTTCTATTTAAGTGCTAGTCGTAGAGTAGGTGTGGTGATGGTTCAAAATTGATCCTAAGCCGAAAGCATAGTGGGAGCGAATGGTGGTCACACTTCGCAATATTTATTCCAAAGCTAAGGATTCAGAGAAAGGTGGAAGTTGTCCACTTTACTGGTGACAAGTTGGTAGCAGGAGCGTTCAAGCGAATAGAAAAGATAAATCTTTACACATTTATCTATTAGGATTAATAAGCTGTATTGTGCTCTTAGGGTTTAGTTAGCAGAGTGCGTTCTCATTAATTCTCATAAATGTTAAAGTCTAAATAAAAGTGGATAACTTTAAATAATGTCTGCTTCTTACTCGAACCTTCTCACACATGCGGTCGAAAGACCGCGACAAACTCATCTTTAAAAAACAAAAGCCCCTTTTCCATTCTTCCAAATAACTTTGTAGAAACGAGCAAAACCAAACAATTTTCGTCCTAACCAATTTGGGATATTTACAATTAAAGAAAAAGATTTCTCCTTTTATTAATAGAAAGGATAATATTAACTTCAGTAGCAATAATATATTTTTTAATTGAGAGCATTTAGAAATCCCCGTGCACTACAAAGTATCACACAGGGGCTTGCAGAAGAATGAGGTACACATTATGAAGGAATTTAAAAGTCGTGAAAGATTACACAATACAAACCTAGGCCCTACGGCACCCTAGTCAGCGTCAACCACTATACTGGAGGGGTGGCAATAGCAATAACATTAGAGATGTAATTTTCTTCGCTGACATCTTTAGCGGAAATACTTTCAATCTCATCCCCCAAAATATCAATTTCTCTGAAACAAATAATAAGCATCAAAGCAATAACATTCGAGGATTCCAAAATCAAGATAGCGATGTATCTGATCTCATGCAAGTTCTCGCGAATTACGTAACATTATACCAAACCTAGTAAAAAAAATATAGCTAAACTACTTCAATTATTACTACTTAAACTTAAAAGCCACTGAATCTGACAAGGAAAAATCTTATCTTTTATTTGAATCATTTGCCAAACATTTACTAAATCTTCAAAAATTAAGTTAGTGTCGGCCGGTTAATTCGAATACCTTACTCTCATCATCCTGCCACAAGTCTCCTCTCGAAATACCAAGGTTTCTTTCTACCGAGTCCCTCCCCCGTTAGTCTTCGCTTCTTGAAGCCAATCCTTCGCTACCCCACCATAGCCACATTGCAGTACCAGATAGGAGCTTGAGGTCTGCTGACGCAGACCAGTTACCCTATTGCAATCAGCGCGTTATAAGTTAAAACTGGGACACACAGCTATGAAGGCATCATTTGCTGATTTTCCACAGTGATACACATAACGGAACATCGGAAGTTGTGCACAAATGTCGTGTTCTCTTTTGATGTTCCTTAGTAGAGCCCACATGAAAGCACCTACATTTATTTCGTAAAATTGGAATATGGTTACTGTTGTGACTCGAGAAAGTTCCAATTTCAATATCTTTTATTTTTCTTCAACACGCAGGATAAAATGAGGCTATTTACACTTATGAATTAATAAAGCTATATACATGAAAGATTAATTTCTGAGCACACACACACACGCTCCGTAAACAAAGTATTATACAGTGATTTTCTTAACATAAAACATAATCTACCTAGAATATTCCGTAAACATGCTTAACTAAAATATCTGTTGCCATATTCAGAGAGGTTTGAATATTAAATAAATTAAAAGTAAAAAAAACTTTTTTAAAAACAAGCTTTTATTTAAATCTTTAATGGTATAAAATAAACTTTTCTTTTAAAATTTTTTTATACCATTAAGAGCATTTAAATAAAAGCTTGTTTTTAAAAAAGTTTTTTTACTTTTAATTTATTTTTTAGTTATTGCTGGACAGAGGTTTTCTCAGTCTGTTAATCTCATTCAACGCATCATTGTTGAAAGTTCGTTTGCCGGTTAATTTTGAACAGACCAGCTAAGGGGTGCTCAACCTTTTTTCCCGCCACAGGATAGATATTTCACTCGGGCCGCAACAAGAGGATAATGGGAAGGGGGATAAACACTGTTTGATCAAAAGTACTTTGGACGAAGAAAAATTAATTAAAAGTGAAAAACACAATTTTTTTTTTTTAAATCCGTAATTTTAAACCAAATTTTCCAATTTTTGTGCAAATTTGTATAACACTGTTCTACAAAAGAGAAAATATTTTCGTGTGATTATATTTAAAAATGACGAAGTTTTTAAATGTTTTATTCAACATTTGAGTATTTTTTGAAAAATCATAAAAAAAAAGTTGTAGGCATTTTATTTTTTAAATGACTGATTCTAAAAGACAAACTTTCTTTCTTTCTTTCAAACCTGAACTTTCTTAGTGCAGAATATTGATTCATTAACACGAAAAACCCCATTTTCATGAAAACGCATCGATTTTGACTCATTTTAGAAAAAAATGTAAAAAATAGAAATATCATTATTTTTTTTAACAAATTATACCGTATCGTGGCGAAATAAATCATCTTTCCCATTAGGCTATTATTTTTTTTTCTCAGTTTAAAAGAAAGAATGAGATGGTTTTTAAAAAAAGTCGAAAAATCGGAACTTCTTTAAGCTCAGTCCAATACGCTGCCGCGCAGAATAAAAAGCTAAAAGGAGTAAAAGGTTTTCAATTAATATCTTTTTAACTAATTGGGATATCGGAATATTAATCATCAAAACATGCATTGTCATTTAAACTAAACATGTATACAAAATTTCAGCTCAATTGGTTGAAGACACCAGCTTCAAAATTGAGTTGCAAGATTCCACCCGAAAAAATTACTTTAATTAATATCTACACTATTAAAACTCGAAGGTAAACAAACGTATGCGACTATACGACTAGGTGTATCTTCTCAGGAACCGCACGACGCAGAACCTCGGCAAAGGTACCAAAAGATCGGAAATGATCCGAGGAATCCATTTTGACCACTTATATTCCAATAGTACAATTAGTTAAAAAGATATTAATTAAAACCTTAAATTGCATAATTATTACCATTTTTTTCCCACCAGGCAGCGAAGTTCCAATTTCCCGACCTTTTTTTTTTTATCCCAGACATTTTTAAGACAAGATCTAATTTTTTTTATGATACTCAAACAAAAACAAAAAATTACCGAATCGGAAAGATCATTTACTTCGCCACGATACGGTATAATTTATTTCACAAAATAATGATATTTTCTATTTTTTACGATTTTTTCTAAAATGAGTCAAAATCAATACGTTTTTATGAAAATGATTTCTAAATCATTCCGATTGAATTTTCTTTCTATTTAATGAAATGATATTCTACACTAATAAAATTCATGTTGTTCTATTTCAGAATCAGTCATTTAAAAAATAAAATAATTTTTTTTTTTTTTACGATTTTTAAAAACATACTCAAAATTTTATTTAAATACTTAATAATTTCTTTATTTATAAAAATAATCTCATGAAATCTTTTTCCGTGTGTAGAACGATATTATCCGTAATTTGCACAAAGTTTGAAAAAAATTGCTTAAAAATTACGGTTTAAAAAATGCTTTTTCCGGGTTTTTTTCCCTTTTTTACGAGAAATATTTAAGCATTAGTTTTGTTACATTTTTTGTTTAAAAATTACCGTTGTTTGCAATTGATATATAAAGTTTGAAGGGATAAACTTAAAAATGGAGCCCCAACCCCAAAAAAATTTTAATTTTAACAAATAACGCAATGCGAAATTGAATATCTCTTCCTTTTATTTTACAGGTCTTTTATTTCTTTCCTTAACACCTGAACAAGATCATTACAGTAACTAGGTCGATATCGGAATACATATCGTCAAAACATGCATTGTCATCCAAACTAAACAAAATACAAAACTATATAAAATATATTTTACACTATACTATAGTTTACTATATACTATACAAAATTTCAGCTCAATCGGTTGAATACATCAGCTTCAAAATTAAGTTGCAAGGGGTTCCACCCGAACATTTTACATTGCAAGTTAAATAAAAGCTTGAAAAAAAACAGGAAAGAACGTGGAAATTTAAATTTGCTCAAGAGAGATTTCGAATGAAAATTAAAGTGATTTAAAGTAAATTTAAGAACTCCCACCTCCCGGAAATCGAACCCGGGGCAATTCAATTAAAGTCAGCTTTTCTAACCTCTAGGCCACGAGGGCTTGTGGAAAGAGGTAAAATAAACTTTCTAACATGGAGTAAAAATTTTTAATTAATATCTTCTTAACTCAGTGTTTCTCAAACTGGCAGGGCGCCCCCTGGTACTTGATAACCCCTTCAAGGGGCGCGAACATATTGAAAATAAAAGGTTAAAAAAATTAATTTACTAGAATGAAAAAGGACAAAATACTTTCTGATATAATAAAAAAATACAGATTTGCATTGATATGATTTATATATATCATCTGGTGAAAAAAGGTCATCAAAAATAAAAGATTCTACTTTGAACGCTCATTAGCTATCTTTGATCCTATAACTAAATAAAAAAATATTTTGTTTGCTTTGCTGTAATCCTACGATGAGAGATTTTTTATTACGTTTCTTTTAACCTAAAATATTACTTTTGCTGGCTTTCGAACTTACTTGTATGGTTATCTGCATCCCTTTTTTTAGGAAGTTGTAAATTATATAATTCTGTTGCGCTTTTTTTCACATGTGAAAGAGTTTTATGATACATGGATAAGCATATTGAGCACTTTGAAGGATTAATTGGCCAAGATTTATTTTTAGAGTATACTGAAACATATAATACAAAAATCGTTAATTCTGGGAAAACTGTTTATTTGTTACCAATGACCTTGACAGAGAATCCTCTAATATGACAGTCTTAATGGGAGCTAAAATGAATTGATAACATATCTCCTTTTTTGGGAGTGGCAAACGTTTTTTTAGAATCTTAAGGTACCTGTTTAGACCGAGTTCCCGGCACGACCACTATTTTTCAAAAATATTTTCTTGAACATGCTGCATTTTCCTCTATGAATAACTTAGTGGTTTTAATTGTGATGTTGTACGACTGATTATGGTTTATAAATGTAAATGAGCAGAATATAAAAAAAGAATTGGTCATCTGTGATCTCTCTGAAAGGTAATTGAAGCTGATCAAACAAGGGAAACACTTGCTGAAATAATGCATATTAATCATGTTAGCGAAAGTAAATTTGAGAAAAGCAATAAGCATGAAACGAAAGGAAAATTTTCAATAGCTACATTAAGAACTTTATCAAGAAAATATGAAGCCATAAGTGTACCGCAAAATGCACTTCGCCCTGTCAAAAAGACACAAGCAAGAAAAAGTTCAACAGGATATTTGTCGATCATCAAAGGACATTAAAATTACAATAACGTGAACAAAATGTGACAGTTTTGCTTGCAAATAACTTTCCTGTAATGTTAGCAAAAAGTGTCTGTGATTTGTGTCCTTTATTAAGGTCACGCACATTTGGAACAATTTAGTTCAGTTTTATTGGATATTTTCTCAAATTATGAAAGACAAAAGAAAAATCCTAGAAATAGGTAAGTATATTTTCTCTTAGTTAAATTATTCACTGAAATTGTGATTTTTATCTTGTATATTGAAAATAATTATAAAAAAAAGAATTGGGGTGCATCACTCCCCGCGACCATTAACCTTAGTATCGAGTGCACACCTGATCCCGGGCTAAAACATTTTGAAGTTTTCTCGCTTTAAATATTAAAAAAGTAACACAATTGTTATTCATTAGAATTTTATATTCTTTTTTTATTACTTAACATTTATTCTAAATGCTAATTCTGCGAGGCTTAAAATTACAGTTCATTCAAAACCGTTTATAATATGAGTATTCATTTCAATAAATCATTTTACATTTTTGTATACATTGTCATGCACTTGGTTTTACTCTCCTTACAATTAAGCTATTATATCAAGAATAATGTATTATCATTTTTTAAAAAAATAAACTCGTGTTAAGAGTGGGTACTTCAGCCAGTATAATAACAAGTTTAATAATTATCAGTGACTTCCATGGGCTTGTCTTGCAGAGCAAAGTTTTTCAAAGGAAGGCTAAAAATTAGAAATTGACACTCAGAGTTATTTTTTGATATTTAGCTCAGATCTATATTTTGTCTTCAAAGTAGCCATCGCAGAAAATCCGGATTCACAAAGGTATGATGTTAAAAATGGTAATAGTATACGAAATGCTTTTGTTTTCAGTGCAGAAAATTCAGCATCCACCTCTATCCAAAATTCAAAGAGTGATTTATTACAAAATTGCCCTTTAATTTCATCACTGGATGTGAAATCTATGAAGATCTCTTTTTCGGCAGTTGAGAGCCCTTCTGAAGTATTTTGAAATGGATTCCTAACCCATTCGTAACTTGCTATCAATTTGCCCTCGTCTGTGTACTTGTTGATGTTTTATTATCGTCGAATGCTCGCTGCGATTTAAAAATATATCTATGATTTTGTTTTAATCCACTGCCGTAAATACTTAATACCGTGAATTACAATTAACGCGTGAATTATGAAATGTACATTCAAGAGAGATTCAGTAGCTAATCGATTCGGCCAAGACTGACTAGAATTGTACGAGGTACAGCATTTTTACATGTTTTGTGCAGACGTCCGTTAGGTTGCCTAGACTCACGTGAACGTTCGCGAGAATGCCAAATGTAATGGATATGATAAAGAGCAACATAGATTAGGCTATTTTTTAATGACATTTGTACTTTTAGAAATGGATCTTGAAGGAAATAAATCTTTAATTAAATATTATTTCTCAATATGTTTCAATTTAAAAATTAGAGAAAGAAAAATAACATAATTAACCTATTACTTAAAAGTATATATAATTTACTTAAAATATATATTACTTAAGAGTAACATATATATAAAAAATGTAATACTTATCTTATTAATACTGAATTAAGAACAAGTTTAATAAGTATTAGCGACTTCCATGGAGGCTTGTCTTGCAGAGCAAAGTTTTTCAAGGGATTTTTAGAAATTGACCCTCTGAGTTCTTTTCTATATTTAGCTGATATCTATATTTTTGTCTTCTAAGCAGCCACTACATTTTGCAATATGTTCCAATTTAAAAATTAGAAAGGAAAAACAAGTGATATCCTATTACTTAATTTTTTTTTTGTGCTTATAAAAAGTAACATATACAAAATTTAATACTTATGTTATTAATTTGTACACTGTGTTTTATAATTAAGATCGTGTATTGAAGCTTTAGCATTAAAGTGCAGTATTATTGCATTCAGTAATTTATTAATGTATAAGGGGGCGCGATAAAATTGTGATTGAAAAGGGGGCGCCAGTATTGAAAGTTTGAGAAGCACTGTCTTAACTAATTGCGATCTTAGAATTTAAATAATCAAAACATGCATTGTCATCCAAACTAAACGTGTATACAAAATTTCAGCTCACTCGGTTGAAGACATCAGCTTCAAGATTGAGTTGCAAGATTCCACCCGAACATTTTACATTGCAAGTTAAATAAAAGCTTGTAAAAAAAGACAAATATTAAATATTATCCAACAGAAAATATTGAACATATTAGAAGTGGTAAAATACTTCCACTTTTTTGTATTGCGAGCAAAGTTAGATGCAATACAAAACATTAACTATAAAATACAAAATAGCTATTGCCTATTTTAATAATAGAATACACAATAATATACAGAGTGTAACTAAACTCTGCGGGGCAAAACTTGAAGAGGCGATAGTACACATCAAGACAAACAATAGGAATTTAAGTTTAAGTCTAAACTTTTGAAAGCATTTAATGTGATACAAAAAATAACAGTAAAAAATAGTTGTTCGTTACTCCAAAGTCTAAAGCACCCTCTATCGACATCTTTTAGCTTTATCTTTAAAATTTATTTTTCAAGAAAATACTGACAAAAAGAATAATTTTAAAGAAAACAGCTTAAGAATCGACCTATTTTTCCGTTTTTTATAACCATTTGAAATTTAGGACCCTAAACTTTAATGGCACCTATCTCCTTCGAAAGAAGTTTGGGACCCTAAGTTTCTTATTGTTTGTCTTCATGTGTACTATCGCCTCTTAAAGTTTTTACACAGAGTTTAGTTACACCCTGTAAAATGCTGTACTAACAATAAAGTGAAAAATGTAAGTATAGTAAAATTCAAATTTAGAGTCTATAGCCTTAATTAATACGTACAACAGTCTACAAGTTCAAACGTTATATGGGAACTATTCCTGCCGCAACGTGTTTGTTTCACCGGCCGTGAAACTTTTGGCTCAGGGTTGGGAGCTGGAGAGCTTGGACCAGGAACCTCTGGAGATTTTAGTCTGTCAGAGTCCTTATTGGGTTCTGGAAAATTTTCACCTAATGTTATATCAGATGGCAAGTCGGAAAGAGACATTTCAAGAAGATAAAGCCTTTGCAAAGTTCTAATAACAAGGTCATTAGCAACTCATAGTTTTGCGACTCTTTCGATGCCGTCTTTGCCAGGATACAATTCGATGACCAAAGGCCAATTTAGTCTTTTAGAGTTATCTGATCCAATGAGAACAATTTCCCCAACAGTTATTTCTTTTCTCTTAGATGTTGACTTAGGATTACGCAAAGTTCTCCTAAATATTCTTTCTGAAAACGTTTTCATAAATTATCCCTTACATTTTGTAAATATCGCACTATTTTCATTAGATGTTTTGAATCTATTATATCCAAGTCATGTACTTCTGATCCTCTGATATCTTGGATGAAACGAGCTGGAGTTGTTGCTGTCGTTTCATTCGGATCATTCGCAACGCATGTGAGAGGTCTTCCATTAATGACACTTTCACCTTCGCATAACAGTGTGAGCATTTCTTCGTAAGTCACACAAGCTTTACCAAGGCACTTTCGTAGAATCTGCTTGATGCTACGAACCATCCTCTCCCACCAGACACCATATCATGGTGCTGAAGGTGGACTGAAATGCCACTTGATCTTTTGTAAGGCACATTTAGCTTGTATGCTTTCCCAGTCTAATTACTGAAGTGCTCGTAATGTTCCGGTAAGATTTGTGCCATTGTCAGAGTACATCACTGAACATCTCCCTCTTCAGGCAAAAAATCTTCTCACTGCTTGCATGAACGTTTCAAATGACATTGACGTTACAAGTTCTAGATGAACTGCTCTATAAACGGCGCAAGTAAATAGAACAATCCACGCCTTGCATCCTTGACGTAAATATAAAGGTCCAGCCAAATGGACACCAGAGACCTGGAATGCAGCAACGAGTTTCATTCTATCTAAGGGTAAAGGTGCTGTGTCAGGTTGTACTGGTTTCCTCGAATGTCCTTTACAGACCACAAATTTGCTTACAACCTCTCGAACTATTCGTCGACCATAAGGAACCCAGTAGTGTTCTCGTATCCCATTCAGAGTGGTTTGAACACCACTGTGCATCATGGTTTTATGAACATATTCAATGTATAGTCTCACAATAGAATGATCTGGAAGCACTACTGGGCGTTGAAAATCATCCGAATCTTCACTCAAGATCAACTTAGTTTTAACTTTCATAATTCCAGACTCTTCAGAAAATTGTACTGAACTTGCATATTTTCCCTTTAATTCTAAAATTTTTTCTCTGTACTATGCTTGTGACCACAAGTTCTGCACTCTGTATTTCTTCACTTGTTAGATCTGATGTGATCCGTGAGGTTTTCTTAGCCTTGTTCAAAAACCGCAACATCCAAGCTACCATGCGTATAATTTTACAGTATTTAGAGAAATATAGAAGTTTCTTGCTGAAATTTTCCTCCAAGATGATACTTGTATTATAGATAGCAGTTTTCTTTCTATCGACTAAAGCATCATCAGGCATCGTAATGTAAGCATTTGGCCAATTATTCTCTGCTTCCTTAAGCCAGGCGGGACCCTCCCACCATTGACTCTGCTGAAGGTCTGACCATTCGCAGGATCGGGTAGGCAAGTCTGCTAGATTGACATCTCCTGGAACATGTGTGTCTCCAGTAACCTATATTGGTCAGTTCTCTAATTTCCTTCACTCGATTTCCAACGAAGGTGTTCCATGGTTCCGTATTCTTAATCAAAGCCAAATCTCTCATCGAGTCCGTCCAAAAATATGTCTTCAAAGGAACATGCAAAGATTCTAATATTGTCAAGCCGAATCTAGCAATGACAGCTCCTAAAAGATCCAGTCTTGGAATCGTTGGCCTCTTAACAGGAGCTATTTTAGCCTTTGCCAAAACCATTGAGACTTTCACTTCTTCCTGATCTTCACAGTGTAGAAAGGCACAGCAAGCATATCTATGAGATGAAGCATCTGTAAATATATGCAAGCCAGTTGTTTCGAAAGCTCCATGCAACATCCTTCGACGAATTCTGCATTTCTTAACAAGATCTGATTGTTTAGCCCATGTTCGATAACTCAATTGCCATTCGGATGGCAACTCAGCGTAACAGCCCAACTTATTGCGCCTAGCTTCCTGGAGTAGTAATTTAGGCAATAGTGTCGCTGGTTATGTGAAACCTATGGGATCGTACATACTGTTAACAATAGAAAATAACTTTCTCTTCGTAACAACTTCAATAGCTTCCATGTCAACTTGAGGACCGGCGCATTAAAGTTCATCTGTTTCTGTGTCCTATTTAAGGCCAAGTACGCTTTGACTTTCCTGGTATTTAACGCCGGAGGGAACCCAACATCTTAGCTCAAAAGATGCTTCATGCATTACTGGTATATATTGTGATTTCAGTTGCCCCAGTTCCTTTAAGTAATTGACACTTGTGACTAAGCTGTCAACGTAGAATCCTTCTTTCAATTTATCCATTGAATTTGAAGGGTTTCTGTTTGAAATCTATCCTGTCCTAAATGATATTTTACTGTGACGTTGAGAAGAAAAAGGCTGGAAGAGATGCCAAATACCATTCGACAGTGTCTATAAATCTTAAGCTTGTTGAGTTTAGCATCTTCCATTTCAAGAATCTTATTACATATCTGTCTTCGGCTCGTACACATATCCTTGTGGCGCAGTCTGATCGTTATTGTTTTGCAATACACTTCTCGTTCCGTTGGTAAATTTGTCAACAAAACTTCTACTGGGTGTTCCTCTCCATTGATCATTTTATCCTTTGATGAAGAAGGATTGCGTAACTCTGGGCACAGTAATACGTAATGTCTCCGTCCACAAATCAAGCATTTCACACTACCGTGACAATTTTTTGCCATATGACTTTGTTTAAGGCAAAACAAGACAGCATCTCCAACGCATAACCTAGATTTTCGGTCTTCGTAACTCTTCTTTGACATTTTTTGACAATCCTAGCTTGAATGAGGACGATCACAAAATATACAGTTTATCTTCCCTGCATATGTGTGTTTGCTACTAGTGTAGTAGCCATAGGTTCATCTCGTTGAACTTGTTTATGGGACTCCATTCGCTTCGTTCTACTTCCAAACCCATTTTCTGCTAATACGATGTTCTTCTCCCTCTACTTCATGACGTAGGAATGTTCAAATTTTCGAGAACTTTTTCCTTTTCATGATCTAAATCTTCTGGAACCTCTCTGTTGAGTCTATGTCTGTCCCAAGCCTTTAAGACTTCTTTTGGGAGACATGATTCCGCAGCAGGATACAGCATTGCTGCATAATTCGATGTTGTCACGTTTAATGTTTCTAACGCTCGTAAGTAGGAACCAAGTTTATCGTATAAATCAACTAACTTTATGGCTGATTTGTTGTTCACTAAAGCCAAAAGATCCCGAATATAAACTTCACACAGTCAATAAATCCTTTCTTCCAAATCAAGACTTTAAATGGTAAATAACTTTTAAATAGTTTCCTTTAGAAGGAGGATAACTTTCAAAAATATCATGTGCTTTAGTTTTTGGTTTTAACGAAGAAAGTAAATAATGAAACTTATCCTTTTCTCTTAAGTTTTTATCTTCATGAACCCGGCAAAATTGACCCCAAAATGCTATCCATGATCTAGGCATAAGAGAGATCATATTCCTTTAAACTTAATTTAGGGAGTTTCAAATATCCGGTGATATCTCAGTTGAAATTTCAGATTTGCTTTCATCATGTTTGTTATAATTCTTCTTGTATATAATCCTGATTTTAGTAAATCGATCCCTGTACGATTCCGTTGCATCATATTCTTCATCAGTAAAATTATATTTCTTTTCAATTTTTACACAAACTTTACGGAACTGAATGTCAATGTTATTTCACTATTCGTACTACGATTGTGACATCTCTCGCGTTCTTCTTCTAACATAACTCCTACGTTCTTTGACGGCCACGATTAATGGCAAAACTTTTCCAACCCAATACCAAGAAGAGAAACAAAGCGAAAATGCAAATAAGATATACTTTAAAAGGATAGAGGGTTTAGTGAGATAGAGCGGGAATCTTAGGGAAAATTAGTGCGGAACAGTTCGGAACAAGTGTTAGACGGGCCCACTCACAAGGGAAGAAGGATACGCCCATCTTCGTTAATAATAAAATTATAAGAAAGTAATAGTGCCTGGGTACTCTTATCTACAAGTAGCAGAATAGGAGAGTCTTCAACCAAGGTAGGAGGGTTTTCTTTATAAACGGTAATATTTTGTATAGAAAACTAGATTAGGCAGGTAATTTAACTATAATTAGGATAAGTGATCTGGGTTTTGCGATCTGATTTAAATATTCAGTTTAATTTGGTGTTATTTCTCACTTAAAGAAGTTATTCATTAGAATTTAGTAATTTAAGTTATTCTTAATAAAAGTTGTGTTAAAATTACAAAATGTCTCATCTTTAGATAATCCACACCTCAACTACCGGATCCCAAAACGACATAGCTATCGCAGGATGGCTATGTCACACGATGAATATCATCAAAAGAATTAGTCGCTACAGTAAATAGTCGGCACAAATTAGTTCTTTTAGCATTTAACGTAGCCTCATTATTAGCCTTAGTTTTTTCTTCAGTCTCTTTATCATTTTTGTCTAAATCTCGAATCATTTTACTTATTTCGAACGTATATCAGATTTATCTTAAGCACTCGATGTGAGACAGAATTTCTTATAAATAACACATAAATAATCACAAATTAAATAAATTCGTAAATTAATTATTTTACCTTTAAAAAGTAATAATCCAGTGCGTTAAGGTATCCGACTACGTTCGGAACCGTGATTTAAAAAAAGCGCATAAATGGATAATTTTCATGATATTTAGTGTCACTTAGATTAGAATACACGTATAAAATTGTTTTAAGGACACATTTTGACAAAAAAATTATTTAAATACAATATTTTGGCAAAAAATTAACGTAGAATAATCTTTTTTCAAAATGTTCTCCTTTTGGGAAAAATGCTTTTATTATAATAATATTTTGCCTGTATATAGCTCAGATCTCTCTACAGAGGCTCAACTAGAATTTTTGAAATATATAACTTAGAAGTGGGTTTATCCATATTTTACGACAACAGAAGGGAGCAATTTTAAGAAAAAAACGCCAATAATTATTTCAATTGGTGGTAACTCTGAAAATAATGTGAATTATTCAAAAATTCTAGTTGAACCTCTATAGAGAGGTCTGAGCTATATTTAGGCAAAATATTATTATAATAGAAGCATTTTTCAAAAACGGAGAACATTTTGAAAAAAGATTATTCTAAGTTAATTTTTGCCAAAATTAGTATTTAAATAATTTTGTCAAAATCTCCTTACAAAACAATTTTATGCATTATTCTAATCTAGGTGACACTAAATATCATGAAATATCCATTTGCGCTTTTATCGCGGTTCGAACGTAGTCGGATACCTTAATTTGGCTACTTCAGGTTGTCTTAATTACAATGTTCTGTCCTTTTCCACGGACGCCACTTTATTGAGACTCGAGAAAAGTTTCGATTTCAGTATCCTTTAATTTGCTTTAACACGCAGGATGAAATAAGGCTTTTTAAACTTATGAATCAATGAAGCTATGTACATGAAAAACTAATTGTTGAACACACGCTCCATAATCATAAAGTATTATACACACAGTGATTTTCAAATCATAAAACGTAACCTACCAAGAATATTCCGTAAACATGTCAAATTAAAATATGTGCTGCGATTCAGAGAGATTTAAATATTAAATACAAGACAAATATTAAATACTAGCTGGTGTACCCGTTCTTCGCACGGGTGAACTGAAAAATTAAACAATACAGATTGAATGATAAAGAAGTTTTTAACGAGTTAATTTTACGTGAATTCCAAATTAAACAAAAAAAGCTTTTTGCATATCTCAGTTAAGCAAAAAAAGAAAGGAAAAATACAAAAAAACACACCTTTGTTAAATTTTAAGTCTGTAGATCTAATAGTTGATAAAAGGGATTTTTTTTTTATTTATAACTCCCCGTAACTCTCTTGACGATCGATTTTTGAAAATACCTTCCTAAGCTGAACTCTGCTCAACAAAAGTAACACATTGTTAAAAGTTGTATAATGAACGCTTAAAATAGTGTAAATAATTTATATCTGAAAGTGTAATACATTAATATTACTTTATTAATTTACGAATATGGTATCGTTTGTTCGCCTATTTACCGAAACACTGGTAGGGGAGTATGTGGCGGTGTGATATCTATATGAACTAGTACCAACATCACGCGAAGACGATCGTTTTAGCGTGATCGGTTAAGTACTCGCGTTCGGAACGGAAGGTACCCAGAACGAACATTTCTTCCTTCATATACTTGTAAATTTGCATAAAGATAATTTATTTAATAATGTTAATTATGATAGATTCAGTTCACTACTTAGGTTTGTACTTAAAGAGAACTATATATTTCATAAGGGTAACTATTATCTGCAGATAAAAGGTTTGCCACAAGGTGGCTCTGCGAGCAACTGTCTTGCCAATTTATACTTACATTATTTTGAAAGTAGTTTCATTAATAATTCTAAATATTATATTTATCGTTATATAGATGATATAATCATTTTTGGCAAGCAAGTCAATTTTATACCTAACGCTAGTTTTATCCACAATATCTTAATTTAATACAGACAAATAGTAGCAACAATGAAGCAAATTTTCTTGACATACATATTAAATTAATAGAGAATGTAATAGTTTCTAATATTTATGATAAAAGAAGAATTTAATTTCAATATTATAAAAGTTCCTCATTGGGAGAGTAATGTACATGTTTCTATATTTAGAAATATTGTTATTTATTATATACAACGTAATAAATTTCTGGTGTCAAAAAAATCAGACATTATAAATAACTATAAACATTTTACTAAATATTGCTTAAATCAGAAATACCCAAATAATTTTATTAATAGTTATATGAATAAAGCTATTCAAAATAGTTAGGATTAAACTTTCTGACATTGATATTAGTTTATTACTATAAACTTAAATATTTCATAGTTATAGTTATCTCCATAATCTAATATAAGATAAAATTACTTATTATTATTTTATTCATATTTACTCTAGTGATATTAAGGTTATACTATAATTTGCAACTCTTATTAATTTTTATTTCCATTCTTTTTATACTTTTGCTTACTACATTTCAGCCCTTCACTTGTTTTAAATCTGCATTAGGTTCAAAATCTGGCAATAACTTATTTACTGCACTCAGATTTAGCGCGGGCTTTGCATTTATAATTGTGATTTTAGGTAAGTTACCTCTATTTTGTAATGAATTTAGATATTCCTATCCATTACTGTCAATAGATTTTTGCTCAGTATTTACATAAAGGGGAAGGTTGGGTGGCTAAAAAATATATGTTAGCTTTCCTAAGTCAGCAATGTTTATAATACTGCAGCATCCATTTTATACTTTTTAATATCGGTTGCTCATGTGTCCTTCATTGTGTGATTTTCCTACTGTCTGTGTTTTTCAAATGTGATTGTAGGATTTTATCTCTTGTATTTATAATCATTTCCCCTTGGGGTCGATTTCCTCATAACCCATTCTTATCAGATCTCTACTGAACAAAATACTACACTTGAACCATTTTTGGGTTCAAGTGTTGTATAAGGGGCGCACTTTAAATTTAGCGATTTTTCTTCGAATTTGGCGAATTTTTTCTAAATGTCATGGTGAGATATCGAATTCATTCTGAAATAAATAATTCAAAAAATATCTTGGCGACTGGTTTTAGTCACCAAAAAAAGGACTTGCTCCAAGTGCCCCTATACTACATGAACCGATTTTTGCTCAGTATTATTTACATAAAGGGGAAGGTTGGCTGGCCAAAATACATGTTCAACTCCCCTTTTATATAAATAATTTTATATATATTAGCTATCCTAAGTCAGCAATGTTTAAAATACTGCAGCATCCATTTTATAATTTTAATATCGTTTGCTCATGTGTCCTTCATTGTGTGATTTTCCTACTGTTTATGTGTTTTTCTAATGTGATTGTTGGATGTTTATCTCTTGTTTGTAGAGAATAAGACTATATATATATATTCTAAGAATGGAATGTTGGAAAAAGAAATTTTTCCAAATGCGTATTATACTTTCTTGATTATCTCTAATTGTAGCTATAATAAGTAAATAATTAGTGTGTGAAAATTCTTGTAAGGTAGTATGCAAAATCTAAATAAGTTTTGGGAAATTGTAATTTAATGGTTAATTTTTATTTTTCCTCGAAAACGTATTATTTTTTGTCATATTTTCGTATTATTTTTCGAACAGTAGCCTTACAGGAAGAAACATACTTTAGGAAAGGAGAAAATCTATGCACTTTGAGTGACACAACACTGATCAGTAAATATCCTTAAGAATCAGAATTCCATTAATGACCATATCTTCATCAAACTTGCCTGTTATAAAAACAAACTATTCTCTATAATAAACCATTGCTGAAGAGATTCAAGTGGTACTCTATTTCAGGACTTTTGATTTAAACCCTGAATGAAGATTTATATGTGTGAGCATGTTAGAAGAGAAAACCTCTAAAAAATAGTTACGAAAATTGAGAATTACGTAAATTAATGTGTCGATTATAACTTGAACGAGTAATATGGATGTGATGTGGAAGTTAGAACAGTGAGGTGTTCCTTATACAACAGCCACGAATCACTTTATTTATAGTATTTTACTAAGATAGAAAATAAAAATTTAAGCATATGAGGCTTTATTTATATAGTTTAGCTAAAAATTTTGCAGTAAATTTAATTCTAAAGTTAAAAAGGAAATAGAGTATTTTACGAATTTTTTAAAAATGTTAATAAATGAGTCTTTAACACATACATAAAAAAAATCACCCAATAACATAAAAGAACTTGAGCGAATATTTTAAAATATCACTTGCCTGTACAAATTCAATCTAATATAAGTCTAAATTTATTCACCTTTTTAAAAAGTACATTTTAAAATTACCAATATATATATTTTTATTTAAAAAACATAAATTTCCTTTATTTATAAGTGACGTCTTTATATCTTACATAAAGATAAAACTCGAAAAATATAATTCATTTTCAAAGTATTATTAATCACAGTAAATGGATTATTGAAAGCTTATATAACAATTTTTTAATTTGTAATTAAGTTCCTCATTTACTAATCTCAGATATATATTTCTTCTACAATATTAAATCCATTAAATATATTTTGATTTACGCAAGTGAAAAAAAAAGGTTGTTATTTTTAGAGGGAAAATTAAATACGCAAGGGAATTTAACTAATATACTCAAAACAGAAAAGAGAAACTGCCTAAAAAAACAATCTCCCAAATGAGGACAAAACTTTTATGTTTCAATGAACCACTAGGGCAGGGATGGATCAACATGCCATTTTTTCCTAAAGAAATGTTTAATGAGGTATAGACATGCCGTCAAATAATTTTGACTTGTGATTATTGGGAAAATAATAAACTTAAGTACTGGTAACTCAAAACTCTATTTCGAAAAAATACATTTTGTACCTTATAGTAGTAAATGTTATTGTTATACGTGCAATTCAAATTAAAGTAACATTAATGGATTTCTGCTGATTAGATGAAAAATAACTTATATTAAGATTGTAAGATGTTACTTTTAGCAAAATGCATGCTAATTGGAGTCATCTGTCAAACAGTTTCTGAATTTTTTAATGCTATTGCTCTGAAAGTAATGACTCTCAGGTGTGGGTAGATGAAAATATGGTTAAAATATCATGACCCAGCTTCTTCAAATAGTTAAATGCGTTTGTAATCGAATTCCATGTTTCCAAAATTTCATTATTAACATTTGTACTTATATTGCTTCTTAAAATCTTTCTTGTTTCAATCAATTCCAGCTTTCTCCTTTTTTCAACATATTTTTGAATCCATATTAAACTAGACTGGAAATTAAACAATTGCATTTCAAAATTTTCAATTGCCAACCAATAGAATTGGGACAAGTTCAGTTTATTGGAGGAGACATAAAAAAAAACTGAATGTTTCCGAGAATACTTTGAACTGAGAAAATCTCGCTGTAAACTGCAACCGATTACTTGCGTTTGTTCGTAATACTTCATACTGAATAATATATTGAATTAAAATACAAACCATTTTAATTGGTGGTGTCCAAAATATTGTGTCACGTGCCAGTAGTTCGCCATCCCTGCACTAGGGCATAGAAAAATTTTATAACACAGAACCAGGCAACCCAGAATAATGATGTCATTGCCACTACCCCTACAAAAAAACCTCTTTTCCTTGACCGTGCCAAAAAGGAATGCCCGAGCGAGAGCAACTCAAAAAGTGCTCTTTATTTAACGTTATGCTAATGATGGGCACTACAAAGAGTTTTTCTTGAAATTCACTTTATATTTAATATATTTGGCTTGTATTTAATATTCAAACCTCTCTGAATGTGGCAACAGATTTTTAGTTAAGTATGTCTGTGGTATATTCTAAGTAATTTTTTGTTAAGAAAATAACTATATATATGCTTTATGTTTACGGAGCGTGCTCTCAAATAATTCGTTCTTTCATGTATATAGGTTCATTAATTCATAAGTGTAAATAGCCTCATTTTACACTGTATGCTGAAGAAAAATAAAAGATATTGAAATCGGAAAAGAATAGTTTCTTGAGCCGCAACAGCAGGACTAAAAAGTGAGTTCAATATCTTGAAGATATTTGTCTCAAGAAACAAATGTTTATAATGGGAGGGATGAATCTTGTGCTTCAATGATGAGTTTTCAACATTTGCATTAATCTTGTCATGTTTAATCCTAAATCTCTTCTTGGTTAGTAGTCTTTTTTTTTTCAAATGGGTAATGGCACTGAAATTCCTTCTCACTAGGAAAAGAAATTAAAAACTTTCCCATAATTGGGGTGGGGCCTATGTCGCTCCACATCCCACAAAAAATAACTATAATTCGGGATAAATTGGAGGTATGTCTGTTTAAAACCAAAATTGATATATACCCATTTATACAAACTTTACTTTAAGATCTTCGTTACTGCCTGCTCTGGTCAGTTCCTCTAGTAATATTCCTTTTTTTTTTATGACCACACACACATATGAATTCATTGCTTGCTGTGGTAATTACTATAGTCAAAGCATACTCAAACCTAGTTTCAAAATCTGAATAAAAGGCATTTAAATAGTGAATGCAGGTTTAAACATAATTTTCCTGTTAGATTGTCTGTGGCCAATTGAGAAACTGTGAATATTCATGACATACAATATTTATACTGATTTAGCTTAATTCTGGCAAGAAACGCTGAAATGATGGTCCTTGTTTAAATAAAATTTATACTGTCATCTTGTAGCTGCACATTAACCTCATTAAATTTAATAAATAAATGTTAAATAGGAAAAAATCGGGTTTTTCATTTGACTGAATTTTTTTTTTTTAAAATGATCTTGTTTAAATGAGACACACGTTTTAGACCCTCATGGACACCCCCAAATTTTTTTTTAAAAAACTTTGGCAGGAGGAAAATTTTAGAGCCCGGGGGGTTGGGTATAGACCATTTTGGGGAATCACTGTGAAATTTCCCTAGGAGATTTTTGCATGGGCAATTTTTTGCTACTACTTAATATTGCAACAATCCCAACTCTATTAAAAAGGGCCAATTTTTGGCCACCCCAATTTCTTTTTACCCCCGAATTGGTTTCTAAGGCTTCGTTTTTATATAATGTCCCCAAATTTTATAATACACACATCCCCAAATTTTTTTAAATTTTACTTTTAAAAACAAATTTTTTCTCCCTTTTCCTCAACAGAAAAAAATTTGGGGGTTTTTTCATAAATTTTGGGGTTACTCTATTCAATAGAAGTATTGGAATCCTTTTAAAAAATTTTAAAATAGTTAATTCCTACCTCCACTATTCCCTTTTCCTCGCCCCATCAAAAAATGCCCCTTTTCATTTGATGAATTCTTTAACAATTCCATACTTAAAGTGGGTTTATCATTTTAGTTTTGGTTTTTTTTTTTTTTTTTTTTACAGGTAAAAATTAAATAGTTTTTTTTTTTGTGTGTGCTTCTATTTAATTTTTATTTTTCTCATTTATTTATATCAATTGTGTGAATCATCTAAAAGTACGTAATGTTTCTTTTTAATGATTGATATGTAGAAAGTTTAAAGTTAAAACCTAGTTCTATTTTCATGCTTTGTTGAGGATCAATGAGAAATTCCTTGTGTTTGAATTTTACCTCCCACTTATATAAAAGATGAAGGAGTAGTTCTCCCATGTTTTCTAGCATTTTTTAAAAAGGGAAAATTTTTTCAACCAATTTTTCCTTTTTTTGACAAAAATCACAAAGAATTTTGGATGACTTTTAGGACAAATCTTCATTATAAAGAAGCCCTGAACATTTACAAATTCTTGTTGGTAGTTTTGTTGTGAAAGAATTTGCAAATGTTTTTTGAAAAAAGTATTGTTGACTTTAACAATTTTTTGCCCATTGCAAAAAACCTTATAAAAAATTTTTATCATAGGGCCCTTAAAAAAGATATTGTGCCCTTTTATGACAAAACCCCTTTTTGTCTGAAATTTTTAAAAGGGTTTTAAGTATGAACTCATAAAATTAATTTCTTACATTTTCATGCTTAATTTCAAAAAATATATTTCCCCCCGAATTTTTTAAAGATGTGGAAGGGGGCTGCCCAAAGGGGGTTTTATGAAGGTAATTAACTGAAAGTTTTTGTGTATATGTACTGTATAATAGGTCTCTGCTAAGCTTCAACTTAAATTTATCGCTCAAAGCATTACAAAATTTTCAGTCACTTATGTTTATATAACTATTTTTTTAAACAATTTCATGAAATGACTAAGATAAAATGTTTTATTTTTTGTAAAAATAGAAATATCTCCTAACTTTTTAGGTCATGAACAAATGTTTCATTTTTTTTTCTAGTATTTATTTGTAGAAAAAAATCACATCGATATTAGAAATTTCTTCACATGAACTTTCTTTAGAAAGAAAATTCTGTTTGTTTTCTCTTTATATAAATTTGGCATAAGTTTGATATAAAGGTATTTTTTTCTTTTGATGAAATATGTTGTACATAGTCAACTAGGTTAATAACATTTCCTTTTGTCAAGGAGAATAGCGAACAAGGAAGGAGCCTCAGTGAAGATCCATATCCCACCCACAAAGCAACATATTTTTAGTATTAAGCGTAAACGTTCTATCATTGCTTTTGTCGGTGCTAGTTTGATAACGTGGGGCATGCACCAAGTTGTTTATGTGTGCCAAGATGGGCGATAATGTTACAATATGATTACCTTGATATTTTTATCATCTGTCGATGTGGTTGCCAAGGAGATAATGTATATTAGAAATAAATTATTGGTTTTTTCCACGGTAATCCTATTAATTTCAGATGATTTTAATTCAATTTCTTTAAAAAATCTAACCATTTTCAGTTGGATTGTTCTATTATTTCCGTCTTTTGTTTTATTTTGTGCTGTTTGAATATGGATACTTCTAATATAGGTTAGTACTAGGATATTTTTTTTTAAAGAATGAGTGTTGTACTTTTAATTATTGCTATAAATCATTTATTTTTGCTTTATTTTACATTTTAAAAATGCTTTTTTTTAACATTCCTTGTTCAATGAAATTTGTTGAAGGAACTTGCAACTTTTAGAATATTGCAAGTTTTCAGTACTTTGTAATTGATATTCATTAATAATTTTTAAAAATATTATGTAATTATTTTATTAATAATGTGATATAAAGATGCAATTAATACTATATGTAATAATCATATAATATTCGTTATTTATAATTGTTTTTTCAATTCCTACTAATAGGTCACACTCTTTATATATATATTTGTTTATTTATTTATCTTGGTGGAATTTTCAGTCATTAATAAAATACATTTTAAAGGGCTCCATTGAGCTGAAATTATATATACACGATTATTTTGGATGACAATATAGTTATTTAATTATAGTTAATAAAATTTAAATTTGGGACTTAAACTAATTTAAAGAATCAAATACGCCATGTTGAGACTTAGCAACCCTTTTCATTTGTGTCAAAAACTTGAAAAGGTTTTTCCTCCGTTCCTGTGTTGTGATTCTGTCATATGTATATACATATTTATATTAATTGTAACTATTTAATAAAAAGTAGCTAAAATAAAAATTTTCTTTGTTGATCGAAGTAGGGAATAGACTTAAAAAATTTTTTTCTATTACTTGTTTTATATATTTATTTATAAGTATTGTTACATATGTTATTTATTTTTAATTATTATGTTATTTATTTATAATTATTATGCTATTTATTTATAATTATGTAATAAGAGTATTCTTATGCATTATTTTTATTTTATTAAATATGATGATTATTCTTTTTTATAATTACTATTAAATTATGTTATAAGATTATTATTATATACTGCATATTATTAGTACATTAACTTTTTAATATATTATATTGTTATTCATTATTTATTGATTGCTCTAGGTTATCCTCAATCTCTTCCTATATTCTTTTGGAATATATTTCAATGTATTTATAAATAATTTTCTAAAATGATCTTTCTGACGATTTGATACAGGAAAACATCCATTTTACATTATTTTCCATTGCGATTTATAAATGGATGCTGCCCTGTTAGATTCCATTCCAGCAACAGCAATTGCTGCTTGGCACGATCTTTATCGCGTCAAGCGGCACTTGGCTTTCCCCGGATTATCAAACAAGTTTCCTTTAATTTTGGTATAAGTATTTTAAACATTTTAGCTTTTCCTTTCATAAACAATTTATAACTATTGGTTGTGAATTGTAGCTTTTAGCGAAGTTAATTCATTTGACGAATTGGTGGACAGTAATTTTTTTAAGAACAGTTAATTTTTTTTCTTAGTTACAATTAAATGTAAATTTTTTTTAAAGTTCTTGTATTTAATTTTTTCTTTCATGATTTATGTTTAAATTGTTATATTACTCATTTAAAAATATATTTGATGTCTATTTTAATCCACTTTTTTTTTATTAATATTTAGAAAGTCCTAAGAAAAAGAGTATTTTTTTTAATAAATACTTCTCATGATAAAAAATTTTTGTGATGCATGGAAATTAAATCTAGTTCCATTTTCATGCATTGCTAAGGATTTGCCTTTGAATTTTATCTTCCACTTAAAAGGGGACTCCTTTCTTTTTTAACACTTTGAAAAGGAGAAATTTTTTATCTAATTTATTCTCTACCGAAATCAAAAATAAACTAGAATTTTTGTTTAAATTTTTAAAATCAACTTATATATTACCATATTGTTAATGTACCATATTATATATATTGTTCACATTTTTTTAAACCTTTGTATTATTTTCTGTTTTTTTAAGTCATTGGGGTTTGTTTCTTTGAGTTCATTTTTTTATTTTCATTTCAAAATAAAATTCCCTTATAGATATTTGACCTTTTTAAACCGGATTTTTTTTTTTTTTCCCCATAAGAATTAGGAGTAAATTAGTTCAATTTATCTTTATATTTCTCCTATAACTGGGAAATATTCTGTTTAAGTCAATTGGTTTTTAGTGTCGGAGGTTAAAGTGTGTAAATGCTGTGGTAAACAAATCTGCTGTAGAGATAAATAACTTTAAAATTTTTAAAAATATTTTAAGGCCATGAAAAAAATATTAGTACCAGTTAACAGAAATCATTAGATTTAAATTTAATTAAGAAAAATTTATTTCTAAACAGCATTATATAGATTTTTAATTTTGGTTCAGTATTAACAGAAACCAGTGCCTTCCTTTGAAGTTTCCTCCACAGTGACCTCTCATTCACCTTTGTTCTCCAAGTTTTCTCAATTATAATAAAGTCTACTTCCACTGAGTCTGTCAATCTCAGCCTTGGTCTTCCATTCTTCTGAATCCCAGTGACTTTGAACTGTAGTATCTTTTTGACAACATTATCTGGCATTCAAATTATATGTGCCATCCAATTCATTAAATTTATTTTTATGCATTTAATGATGTCTGGTAGTTTATAAATTCTATATCAGGGATCGTGAAACATTGGCATGCGACACAATCTTTTGGGCACGCCAGTGATCAAAATGGTTTGCATTTTATTTCAAAATAACCAAGTTTTCTATGAAGTCTTACTAACAAACGCGAGTGGTAGGTCGAGGTGCATTGGGGAGCACACTCGTTTGTTATTTTCTTGCCTTAGTTACATCGTGCATTGCAATTGCTTATGATGCAAAGTTCGTCTATGCATAGCATAGTCAATTTCATTGACATAACTGTATTTTAAATTATTTATGTCACATTTACGATTTTTAAGTGTTATTTAACATGGCTAGTTCAGCAAAAGAATAAAAAGCGCAAGATTGTAAGTGTGACAAACCGGTATGTTTTTATGTTCTGAAATAGTGGTATGCAGAACAACATCTGTAAAAACGGCATTTTGGAACAAATCGCAAATACTCTTGTCAAAAAGTGAACCACAGCAAAAATAATTATTTGCTTAAAAATCGATTGTAGATAACTCAAATTGAGCATGCATTCTACTAAAAGCAATATCTTATATTAGGATTGTAAGTTCTTTGTCTTTCAATCTGCAACAACAGAACACACACTAATGTTGCTTTAATGTTATTTTTTAATTACACGTGTAACTAAAACATTTACAACTATAGAGTGCAAAAGGTGTTTTTTCGTAGTGAATAGAGTTTTAAGCTCGTAGTATTTAGTTTTATTATTTTCCCAATAATCACAAGTCAAAATTATTTAACGGCACATCTGTATCTCATTAAACACTTTAGAAAAAAATGGCATGTCGATTCATAAAGGTTCTATATAATTCAAAATTGATTCTTCTCCAGTTATTGTTTTCATTTATACCTCCAAGTATACTTAGAAGTATTTTTCTCTCAAAGGATGCTATTTGATTTTCTTCCAGTTTTGTTCTTTAAACTTTATTTTTGTGAAAATTTTGCAATATGTCTTAACTTTAGAATATTATAATCAGGAAATTAAGATTATGAATTGTATTAATTTAAATTTGGATTTTTGACCTCTTCACGATTGTATTTTTTCTACTGCAGAAAAAAAATTCGAAGTGTTATATTGTGTAAAAAAAAATATTGTAATAATACTGAAAGTTCCTCAAAAAAGTTGCTCATTTTTAAAAAATACCAAAAACGGATATGCAGGGTAATCTAGATAAAATATTGAAGGGGAAAAAAAAATTTTCAGGAAGTTTGAGAATGAATAAATAATATAATGGATGTGTAATTCCAAAAGTAATTGAATTAACATTCTCACATCGAAGCACCAGAAAAAATTGAAAAATATGCTTCTGTTTTATTTCCTTATACTGTAACAATATTCCAATCCATTAGCAGTAAAATTTGATGTAAATTTAGTAGTATTTTACCTAATAACACAAAATTTGGAATAGTAGAAAAAACATAAACTTACATGCAAGTAATTTGAATATTGTTTAGTACGAAAAAAAAATTTCATTAGCTTTTAAAATTCTGTTTTATTCCCTCAAAAGGTATAATTAGAATTTCATTAGTTTTTCTTTTTTAATGAATGAGTAAGCATTTTAAAATGATTTTGTCGAGAAGGAAAAAGAAAATTAGGTTAGCCTTAGCACACTTGTGGTTTTTGTAATTCAATAATATCAGGGACCTATTAAATTTTTTCATAGAGAATGAGGGATTATTTTTGCTTTTCAGAATACATCAATGGACATGCCCTACAACAAACATTAGTCAGTCTTTTTCTCCAGTTTTGCAGATGTTCCATTGAAATGTAGTACCTGCTTTCTTCAATAATTGAATTAAATAATTTGCAGCTTTCAAAATTTTGAATGCTGGGGCATAATTCTTTATCACCTTGTCCAAATGTTTGCATATTGAGTTCTTGTTCGAGTAATGTGGAATGGTGCTCTTTAAATGAGAAATTGACCTTTGACATACAAGTGAGAAATTAGGAGGTCCACATCAGTAAAGGTGAAGCTATAAAGTGGAATTTGAAAAAAGAGTTATAGCACAAATTTCAGTTTCCCTTACTGAAAGTAGCATTATATCCCAAATAAGACTAATATGGTAAAAAAATATACCTAAGTCCATTGATTTATAGATAACTTATATACATTATACTTTGATGGAAAACGTAAGTTATTTTCAATTTTTTAAATTTTGACAGCAGTCAAGTCACAAGAACGACTCCAAAGTTTTCATGCAACCATGGGAAATACAAATATTCAATAAAGCTGCATTTAAGTATGACGAAACTCTTGATTACGAAAGCCACAAGCTTATAAAAATAGAAGCGATGAATAAAGAATGCAGATTTTGTGGTTCTCTTAAATGGAAAGAGGAATCTGCAGACATGTGTTGTTCGGGGAGGGGGGAGTAGCCCTTCCTTCTATAGACGAGCCAGTTGAACCTCTTAAAGAACTTTTCTCTTATGAAACAGATGAGTCTCGCTGTTTTCTAAAAACATAAGAAAATACAATACATGCTTCCATATGACATCTTTTGGGGTGGATAACATTGTTTCGATGCAGGGATTTTGCCCGACTTTCACAATCCAAGGGCAAATATACCACACAATTGGCTCTTTGCTTCCTGCTACCAATATGCAACCAAAATTTTTGCAAGTTTATTACATGGGCGATAAGGAAGCACAAGTTACTAGAGTTCCGAGTATGTACAAGGTGTGGAAAGAAACATGGTTCAAAAAATGCAAAAGTTCTACATGATCACAACATTTTAGTGCATGAATTTAAAATGGCTAAAGATAGAGTGAGTAGCGATAATTACAAGGTAGTGATGCACCCAAATCGTGTACCATGTGGTGAATACAAAAGACGATTCAATGCCCCAACCACAAATGAAATAGTTGCCCGGGAGTGACAACTGCCTCGGGTTCTTTTTCAGGCCCGATGGCCCACTACCAAGTTCTTTTTACATTTTTAGATTTTATGATGCTCTCAAAATACCCAAATTTTTGGAAAGGAAAAAGAGATACAGTTTTTATATTCCCCGGGTAAACCCATTTACAAAACAACCCATCCAAATAAAAAAGTGTCCTGTAAAGACATGCATATCATATGATGGATGTGCCAATTTTAATTTATTGCCGAGAACTTTTCTTTCATCAATTTTGGTGGACATATGCCAAAGGGAGAGTGAGCCCTTAAGGTTAATTGCCTTGAACCAAAAAAAAACTCAAAACAGAAAATTATATACATTTACAAGATGTGATAGGGAAAGATGCAGGTTTTATCCTAGCTTGGGTCAAATGGTAATTCTCTCATTTTGTAAAAAAAGCGGGGAGATATTTCATGAATACCGCGGATCTTACGCGCGAATGGAGGCCATCTGTTTATTACAAACATGTAATCCCCCGGCCAGAAATCACTAGAGCCTTCAAGGTAAAAATTCACGGACGACTAACAACAGCCAGAGTATTTAAAGTAAAAGTTCAAAAATTATTCTCTATTTCAAAAGGTAAAATTTTTTGGGATATGAATGCTTCAATACTAAACTGAAAAAGGGTTTTGCCCAGGCATTCTTTGTGGTACTAAAACCAGAAAAAGGTATCCTCTGTACGGGTGAGCACCGAAGATGGCAGCCATCGTTGTAAAAAAACCCCAGGTGGAGAAAGGGGAATTTGGTGACTAGCGGGATTTCCCATATTCCCTCTTCTTTTAAAATTTTTTATTGCCATAAAATGTAAGTTCTGCAATACGTAAAAACGAAAAAATATATTTGTAAATATATAAACAAAGGTAGCACAGGTTTTTTTAACATTAGAAAGGGGGAATTTTAAAAATTGAGATGAGGTGGAAACATTTCGTGGTGATATGTTATAGTAAAAAGCAGCTTGGCAATATTGGGTTTGCCCCTGCATGGGGACACCCAACAGTCTTATTTCGGGGCATCTCCCAATAAAACGGGTTTTCTTCACTGAAAAAATTTTAGAGAATGTCGAAAAAGGCCAACTGATTTTCTTGCTTTGCCAAAAAGGGTTTTTCAAAACATTACTTTTTTTGGTCCCTCTTACTGGGCGATCTTTGAATGGAAATGTCATTTAAGGGAAAACCTGTCTCGACCGGGTGAAGGCAGGAGATGCTCTTGGGCCGCATTTACGCTACAGTGCACATTAGTAACCCAGATGTGCGGTTTGCAAATGCTGCTGAATGTAATACAAATTCCACTAACTTCTTTGTATTTGCAAAACAGTTGTGGCCAAATTTGGAAACTTTTTAGATCAAGTGTAGAAGTTCGGGTTTGTTGGAAGATGACAACCACTGTGATGCCACAATGGAAGAGGCATTACTGGTAGTAAAATACTCCTTACCATGACCAGAGGAAAGCTATTTTATTGATATGCACTTAGTTTATCCAATCCACTTCAACTGTAAGGATAATTATAAAGTTAGCGTTATCAGAGGGATATCTTGCACAGATTTGAAAGATGGATCAAAGTCAGCAATGATCTATGCTTGAGCGAGCTGAGACATATAGAGGACAAAATAATAAAATTTCTGGAATAAAATTGTCCGACTTTGAAAATTTATGCCACAGCACATTCACGAGGAGAGCTGTCGTCGATTTGATCCAAGAGCCCCAAGCTACAATACGCATTATTAGATACTCAGGTCCGAAACTGGGTTACACCTACTACCTGAGCAAAAGACATTTATAACAAAAATATTACAATGAGTTGAGCGAGGTGAAGGCGCGGCCCTTTTTTTTTCTTAATGCCCTGGGCGAGTACAGAACGACAACACTTTAAGCAATTTGCTTCTAGCAAAATTCATAGGACTGTAATGTTACGGCCGCTGTGGCTTCCTCTGGAATTTGCTGCAACGTACAATGATGACAAATGCTTTGTCTGTTTTTAAATTACCTCTTAATCTGACGAAGCAAGGGGAAACCCCAGCGTGCAGCATCGAGGTAAAATTGGTGCCTGCAGCGCCTTGTTGCAGCAATGTAAGCTGATGGAGTGTGGGGACGAGGGCACTTAGATCACACAAGCGGCATACATCGAGGAAGCTCTTGATCGCTGTCTTACAAGACATTCAAAATGTCGAAGTTGTTAGATTGTGGTGTGAGTGAGTGTTATTGGCAGGGGATTTTAGACAGACTTTACCTTTTATCGAGAGAGGCACTGCAGTAGACGAAATTAACACATGTTTGAAAGCATCATATCTGTGGACCAAAGTTGAAAAGCTTTATCTTACCACTAATATGCTAGTCCAGTTATTCAGCGATGTTGAAACAGGATTATATGCTGAAAAACTCCTAGAAATTGGTGAAGGCCATCTAGACACCGACCAGGAAGGTGGGTTCTTTTCACACACCAATTTTGTCGCGTTGTGGCCAGGTCACGAAGAAGGCGAACTCATTGATCAAGTTTTTCCAAATATGCAACAACATATTCTCGGCGAAAAATGGTTGTGTGAAAAGAACTATACGAAAAAATGAAACTATTCACGAAATAAATAAAAAATCTTGGCTGAAATAGCCAGTGAAACATCAGCGTATATCCATCGACACAGTCATGTCATCTGATGACGCTACAAGCTATCAGTGGAGTTCTAAACTCTTTGGATTTATCTGGGGTGCCATCACATAAGTTGAAATTAAGGTAGGTGTACCCGTTTTGTTGTTAATGCGCAGCTTGGGCCAGCGTCAAGATTATGCAACAGTACTTTCGATTTAGCGAATCACCCGAGCAAGGAAGGCATGACTGAGGCCACAATCTTAACTGGAGAAGCCGAGGAGACAATCGATGTTCTTATACCGCGCATCCCAATCATACCCAATAACTTGCCATTTAATTTTTAAGCGCCTGCGGTTCTCATTAAAGGATTGCATTTTTCAATGGCTATAAGCCAGCAAATCACAAAGGCCAAACCTTAAAGGTAGCAGGCATACATTTTGAAACGCGCCATGTTTTCCCGGTAGCTCTAAGTGGCTTGCTCATAGCGTTTCATCATAAAATCTGCATGTTATTTATGCTGAGCGAGAATGTCGTTTAACATAGTTTTAGGAGTATTTTAATAGCCTATAACTTTTGTATTACCATCACAATCATCATATACATCCGTACATCTATCAACACAAAATATAGGATTTACAATATCCATCAGTGAGATCATCATCAAAATACTTAGTTTCAGTTTACATACGTACACAAATGGAACAAGGGTCCTCAAAGTAACTTGTCTTTCGCTTTCCACTAAATCAAGAAAATTTTGATAATTTTTTGGTATAAAGATAGAGAAAACCCTTGGGAGAAGAAAATAAAATCCCGGGGACTTATGGCACAGCGGATACATATATACATATCTATACTATATACATATCTATGTAAAAAAACTATCTAATAAACTTAATTTTTTAAATATATAATAGGTTTTTTTTTATTCTTTTTAAAATGAAATTTTTTTCATGAAAAAATTCATACCCCCCTCAGTTTTGTGTTAAACAATTTTTTCATGTAAATTTTCAAACTATTTTAATGATCCCCAATTTTAAGATTCCTTTTCTTTTTTTATCTAAAAAAAAAAAATGGATGTTTATGTGTATGACCTTTTTCACCCAACACTGTTCACCCCATTACTATGAAAATTGGCATGTTTTGTATTTTTTTTTTGGAAAAGTTTTTTGCTTTCTTTTTTCAAACCCCCCCACCTGGTGGGCTACAAAATATCACTTCGCACAGTTCAATCAAGCCAAGTTTGGGAACCTTTATATGCCCAAAATTTTATGTTTCCATTGAATTGCCGTATAATTTAAGGAAGGGTTGTTTGCAAATATTACAATTTTTAAAAGAATAACAGCGAAAGTAATAACGGTACACTTCTAGATATAAAATTTTTTACACTACTTTAAGCCCCTTTTTTACACAAAATTTGTAAAAAAGTTTTTTTGCTGGGGAAATCGTTAGGAAGGTGTTTTCAAAATTACCCACAAGATGTTAAGGGGTTTTAAAAAAAAAAGAATCATTTTTTTTCGCCATTAGATTCCCAAAGACTTGAAATTTAACAAACATGTGTTGTTTTTTGTTTTGTTTAATATGCATTTCATGTAAAATTAACTCATTAAAATTTTTTTATCCTTTAATCCTTATTGTTTAATTTTTTCAATTCCCCTTTTAAAAAACGGGTACACCTATTTACTTGAAAAAAGTTATTTTAAGTTTATACGTTATGAAATATCAATATTTTAAATTTTTTTTTATGTTACCATGTTTAGAATTTGCCCAAATTTTTTTTGAAATTTCATTTTCTTTGAAAAAGTGAAAAAAGAAAAATGATAGGGAATTTCTGTATTAGTCTGTCTAAAATATATTTATATATTATCATGATATTCCTTTAGTATCCTATCATATTGCTTATGTTAACATAATCATAATTTTAAAGAATTACCTTAGTATATTTTTAGGAACTAGTATTTAATGTATATTTTGATTTTCATTCATTTGATAAGAATGTTTTTTAAAAGCACCCCTTCCCTTTATATACCAGAGAAAATTTTTTACCATTCTTTTAAACGGGGTTCGCTGATTTTTTTTCTTCCCTTTACAAATTACAATGAATTAAATTCTACTTGCATGTTAAAGCATTATATTGAAGAATATTTTTTTCTTTTACAGAAGGGGATATTAATGTACTCATATTCTGAACAACTCATTCTCTTCATTGTATGTTTTAAGTACTGATTAATGCAGTCAAGTCTGTGAAAAAAAAACTTCATATTTGAAATTTGGAAAATGGCCTTTTCTCTATGCAATAACTCAAAGCATCATTTACATGTTTTGGATAGTAAAAAGACTCATGTTTGTGAAATATGCAAGAAAGGTTTTCTCAAATTTGTAATTTAAAAGTACATTTACGGGTTCATACCAAAGAAAAGCCTTATGTTTGTGAAATATGCAACAACGGATTTTCTCAAAGAGATAATTTGAAAGCACATTTACGGACTCATACCAAGGAAAAGCCTTATGTTTGTGAAGTGTGCAACAAGGGTTTTTCTTGCAGTGGTGATTTGAAAACCCATTTACGAATTCATACCAAAGAAAGGCCTTATGTTTGTGATATATGCAATAAGGATTTTACTCATATTGGATCTCTAAAAACACATTCGTGGATTCATACGAAGGAAAAACCGTATGTTTGTGAAACGTGCAACAAGGGTTTTTGTAACATTAGTCATTTGAAAGTACATTTACAAATTCATGCCAAGGAAAAGCCTTATGTTTGTGAAGTGTGCAACAAGGGTTTTTCTTACAGTAATGTTTTGAAAAACCATTTACGAATTCATACCAAAGAAAGGCCTTATGTTTGCGATACATGCAATAAGGATTTTACTCAAATTGGATCTTTAAAAACACATTTATGGATTCATTCAAAGGAAAAACCGTATGTTTGTGAAACGTGCAACAAGGGTTATTGTAACATTGGTAATTTCAAATCACATTTACTGATTCATACCAAGGAAAAGCCTTATGTTTGTGAAGTGTGCAACAAGGGTTTTACTGAAAATTGTAGTTTAAAGGCACATTTACGGATTCATACCAAGGAAAAGCCTTATGTTTGTGAAATGTGCAACAAGGCTTTTTCTCGAGCTAGTAATTTGAAATCACATTTTCGAATACATACAAAGGAAAAGCCTTATGTTTGTGAAACATGTAATAAGGGTTTTACGCGAAATGATAAATTAAAAGCACATTTACGGACTCATACCAAGGAAAAGCCCTATGTTTGTGAGATGTGCAATAAGAGTTTCTCTGCAAGCGGAAGTTTAAAAGTACATTTACGGATTCATACCAAGGAAAAGCCTTATGTTTGTGAAATTTGCAACAAGGGTTTTAGTCAAAGTAATCATTTGAAAGCACATTTAGGGGTTCATTCCAAGGAAAAGTCTCGTGTTTTGTGAAATATGCAACAAGAGTTTCTCTTGAAGTGACCATTTAAGAAGACATTTACAGATTCAAAGCAAGGCAGGAACTTGAAGTTTGTGAAATGTGGCATCTACTGTTTTCAGAAACTGGTCATTTAAAGCACATATACATATTTATAGAATGAATTAGTCTTGTGTTAGTGAAATACGTGACATTGCGTTCTCTCAAGACATCTTGCCAAAAAAAAATATCAAGTGTAAAATTATTATTATTAATTTTTTTTTTTGTTATAACTTGAATAACAATTTATGCTTTTATTATGTAGAAAGCCTTATATATGTGAAGATTCTTCCATAAAGTCTATTGATATAGTTTTTCATTTTACTTCCAATATTTTAAGAAAGACATTTTTCTTCTCTTTTTTTTAAAGATGATTATGAAAAGAAGTATATATTTTATTTGATTATATCTTGTATGTTTTGAAATGAAAAAAATATAAAATATTGTTATACTTTTAATTACACTGTACATTTATATTTAATATTCTCATGTAGCATTAGATGAAATGTAAATGTGATTGTTCTATATTTCTAAAGTATTTTTGAAATTTAGGTTCAAAATAGTAATAGTAGTTCAAAATTCGAAGTAATGATGCATAATGGTTCCTGTCTTACAGACATAGCATCGGTTTTAGGAACCCCCTTTTCTCGTTTTTCGTCCCCAATTAAAGGAAAAAAAGCCTCTATTTTTTTATAATAAACCGAAAAAAATTTTTCAAAAGCGCCCCTAAATTATATTTTGTTTATGAAAAAAGGGATTTCTTTTAAAAATTTATCCTTCAAACAGAACACAAAAGATTTTTTCTTAAAAGCATAAAATTTTCACGGGAAGGGGGAAGTTTTAAACTCTTAACAGGATCAGATAAATTGTGACGGTAACCTGTTGTATGAGTTTGGTAGGGGATAATTTTCTCTCCTACTAAAATTTGGGTTTTTTCTTATCTTTGTATTTTTTTTGGAAAACTGAAGACATACCCCGGGCAGCAGAATGTAAATGACTCAACATCTTCTTTTTTGAAAGTCAGTCAGAAACATTTTTTTTATTAATGATGATTTTAAAATTTCCAATTAACTAGTACATAATGATTCACTAATAGTATATTTAATTGCTGAACGGGAAATGTGTCATTTCTAAAAAATATGGGTATTTTTTGGTGTCTTTACTTATTATAAAAGTTCAAAAAAAGTGGAAAAAAAATTTTTTTTTTAAATTCATATTACAAAAATTAAGATTTAAGGGGGCAACTCAATGAATTTGTTAAAAGGGGTCAGACGTATACAATGTAGAGTGTTGTGTGAATTAAAATACATGTTTTAGTGCTATTTTGAATAATATTTGATGGCTAAATAGCAGGGGGGAATGTATTAAATGTTAAAAACAACGAAATACTTTTGCAATATTTTATGCTGTTTGCCCAAAAGAAGAAAAATTCGAATTAGATGAAAACTGAAGGCTTGTTACTTATTTTTTGGGAAAATAAAATTGCTGAGGAGTGGTGTGTTCGGGTTTCCCCGACGGTCCGGGGGTTTGCCCCCGGGTGGGGAACCAAACCTTTCGTGGGTGTTTGATTAAAACCCAAATTTGCTTGGGAAAAGAACACTGAAAATTTTGCATGCTGACCACTTGACCAAACTCTCGTAAACCCCAGGGGCCAAGGTACGAAAATGAGATAGGCACTTTGTTTTTTCCCTCATGGGCTGTTGCACCACTGAGTTCAGTTCAGTAAAATTCCATGGAATTAAAAAATACATTTGGGGCATTTTATGGGGAACCATGAAGTACTGATCTTTCAATGGCACTTGGTTCATTTAATCCTTTTTTAAGACTGAGAAGCTCTGGAATTATTTTTAATGAACATATTGTTGAAAAGCAGTGTATTGAATGAGAAATAATCTTCCTAAGCTGTGACTTAGATGGGTGGTTATTTGAAATTACATTCTTTTCCAAAAGTAAAAGCACAAAGAAATTAAAATGCGGGAGGAAAAAGAAATCTGCAATTACAGGGCTTCTTTTTTTTAAAACAATGCTCAAGAAAAAAAAAAAATATTTTTAAAACCCATTAAACAAAAAATTAAAGGGTATTAAATTTTCAAAAGTTAATTATTTAATCTACAAAAAACCCAACCCAAAACCTTTGCATCAGGAATTGGGAAAAAAGGAGGTATTGGTTTCCGGAAAATTGGGGCGACTAAAAATTTAAGTGCGGAGTTTCATTTTAAAAAGGGATATCTTTTCCCTTTCCCAGAAATATTTAATTTGTTTTATAAAAGGGGGTTTTTTTTTAAAAAAGTTTTTAAAATGGAAAACAAATGAACAGACTAAATTTAAATTTGCCTATAAATTTTACATTTTTGGGAAAAGCTCCTTGTCTTGGTGAAACTGAACCCAGTTTTGGATGGCTCTCAAAATAAACGGAAAATTTGTTATTGGTTGAACTTTCAAAAAAAAGTTTAATTTAAAAATTTCTAATCCAAAATTTAAAAATTTTTAAAAAACATTTTTAAATTTTTTTTGATGAAAAAAAAATTGTGAAATTTATTGTCATAAGTAATATAAAAAAAATTCCTCTAGTGTCCCCAAAAAAAAACATTTTTTTTTTTAAATTTTCTTTTTATTAAATATTTCAATTAACATAAATATGTATGTAAAATGACGAATCACAATTTGTGAAAAAATAAAAACAATTTTCCTTTTCCCTATACTGTTTAACTATTTTTTTTTTTTTCTTAAACATTCCCAAAAAAATTGTATGGTAAAAAAAAATCACATTCTCTCCTTCGGGGAAAAAAAAGACCCTCCCGGGTGGGTTGAAGGGGAACCAAAAAAACACCCAAAATTCCCGTTGGACTATTATTTTTGTTTATTTACTATTTATTCTTTTTTTTTTTTAATTAATGAGTTAATATTTGAAAAAAAATAGTAACATCAAGTGTCATCCACTTCAAGTTTTTAAAAAAAGTATTTGAGGGTTGAATGCATGAATAAAAAATATTATTAACGGTTTAAAATTTGAACATTATATATATTTAAAAACATTTTTGAATTAAAAAATGAAAATTGGGGAGAACCAACGAAGTTTTAAAAAATGGGGGGGTTCCAA